>CAUYPK010029691.1:0-18286 GCA_963574355.1 Loris lydekkerianus
ACCCAAGCCCTCTTTTTATCTACCAGCATGCATTGCTTTTGGTGCTGACACTGACCTATCCCTGCTCACTCTGTTCTGCCCTGGACTCATCAGTAGGTCAGGCGTTGGTAGCCTTGGGGTCACTGTGGTGCCCAATTCCAATAATGAGCACATTTAGCTAAGGAGAGGAAACGTACCCTTCTATTTGTTACAGTCCATTGCTTTTTTGCAGGAAAAAAAATGCTAAAGGAAAATTAGATGTATTATCTGTGATTTGGTAAATATACATAAGCATTGCCTAATATTTACAAAGTTGCATTTTGTAACATCTTCCTTCATGAATTATTATTATTATTTTTTTTTTTGTATAATTCATGAGTTATTTTAAGAGGGCTATAGCTATTTAACTGCTAGGAAAACATAAATGTTTTAAAAATGATCTCATATTCAGAATGCTCTTCCAAAAACCTCAAATAAAAATCACAGGTACTGTTCAAATGTGTATGACATTCTAACAAACTTGCGTGTCATTTTAAAGCGAAAGAAAAAATGCTAACAGAGACTTTATAACTTGTCTTTGTTTTCTTCTTAGGTTTTTCAAACAGACCAAAGTCATTAAAAATACTCCTGAACCCTCAAAGTCACAAAAAAGAAGCGGTACAGGTCTACCATGACAAGGTTGAACCATTGCTGAAGCTTGCAGAAATAAAAACTGATGTAACGAGTGAGTCATTTTCCTAATATAATCTCACTATTAAAAAAATACACTCATGGAAGCAAGATAAAACCTGAATTTATTGTCAATTGAAACTTGGGAAGCCACTTATAATGTCCAAATATTTTGTATGTCTTCTATAACCCACTGCAGCCAGCCCCAGGGCTATAATTTCATAATTTTATTTTCTTTTTTATTGTGTTATTTTTACTAGAATATAAATATTTTCTCTTTAGATCTTTCTTGGATTTTTTTTTTCAAACACAGTAGGTATGATTTTAAAGGGAGCTGTATGCTTTTTGATATCTTCTTTAGGATGTTTGCTGTCTGCACATTATTTCTGTGGTTTGGTAAGCAGTTGAATTTTGCTCATTTGCATTGATTTCTTTCCATAGAATCCTTCCTTAGGTTGTTTTTGTTCTGACTCTGACCCCTGCTGGTTAGGTCAAAACTAAGCAATTAGCTGCTGGTTATAAATGAATTTAGAAAAGGCAGAAGTTTAAATTAAATTTATTGTCTAAACTAGGAAATGTGCGTAGATTTGTGCCAAGGAAAATAGAAATTTGCTAATGCTGAAATTAATAGAAGGTTAATAATACCCTCTTTGATTTTTTTTTTTTAATTTGGTGACCAAATTATTTTGTTTCTTTGAGACTTACGTTTTACTGTGACAGAGACCTGGGAGGAGTAGAAGCTATCAGGAATCCCAAGTTTACTAACTTTAGGTCTATGTAGCCTCACTGACACACAGTGAAAATGTTCAATACATTATGATCAATGAAGAATATTATAAAAATAAACTTACTCAGGAGACAAACTCAGAGTGCATTTGGAATCTTTTATATTCCTAGGGAAGAGACTCAGAGTGACCTAGCTTTGCTCAGCTGTAATGAAGGGAGCTGGGTCTTACAATGTAAATGTGACTTGAAGGCTTGGGGTAGAAAAAATTTCCTGGAAAAAACAAACAAACAAACAAACAAACCAAGGGCAAGCTTGATGGGAAGGTCAGACAGCCCTAAAAGCATCTACTACAATGGAGATTCAAGAAAAACTACCACAAAAAACTCAAGAGGAATTTCTGAATTAAAACACAGTAGTAGTAGTAGTAAGGAAATTAACCTTTCATTTTGGTGACGTTTGGTTTCTTTAGAGGTAATTCATAAGGAAAAGAGAAAATTCAGCTGTGTCATTTGTTTCTACTGTAGATTTTTGAAGAGTAGTTGAAGGAAAAGTTTGAGATTTGTATTAGGGTGAGACGATGAAAAATTGAATGAAGTACCCTTGCAATATGCTTCATAGGTGGGTCCCACCATTATACAAATAATCAACACATTGAATCCCACAAAGGCATAAATGTATTCATGATATATGTATATATGACATAATAAATAAATAAAGTTTAAAAAAGAAAGAAGTTATGAGCAAACTCAATAATCACTTTGTGTCATGGATTTACCATGTGAACACTAAAAAAAAAGTTTGCAATGGATATTCCTATCTGTCATTTATTTTAAAATCTTATGTAGAATGCTGGCTCTGTGTCAAACATTGATCAAAATCCAAGATGAATAAGTTATCACACCTGCTTTTGAGAAAGAGACTTATAGGTTATAAACATGATATACATAAAAGAACTCTGATATCTCAGAGGGCAATAATTAATTTTAATCAGGAGGCTCAAAGAAAGCTTTTGGACTAGATTTTAAGAGGCAGAGAAGGCAAAAAGTGAGGAAAGGAAGGCAGGCAAGAGGACATGAGTGGGTGGCAGGGGAGAGAGAGGGAATATTACACCTGTAACATCTTGGAAAGTTTGGTCTGTATCATTGCTCTACCTTCCTTAGTGTGGACTTCATCTGGAATCTTATTCTGTCATCATGAAACATCTTCCAGTGAATCAGATTCTTTCTTATTTGTGTCTAGTGGCATGACAGGATCCTTCCAGGGGTAGACCCCCTTTTCCTGAAGGCTGAAGTTGCTGGAATGTGGATAGGTTAGGGGGAATGAAGGCAAAATGGCTTCGGGGAAGATGCCAACAGGTACAGAGGAAGTTTGGTCCGTCCTGTGGGCGAGGAGTCTTCATGCTGTCTGTACTCAGCAGTTGACTCATCATGCACTGATCCACACGTGGTGGAAGTTTATTTGGCAGAGTGTTGTAGTCTGGTTTGCCAAAGATGACTCCACCAGCAGAATAAGAATTAGAAGAGAGAGAGGCACAAGGATAGAGAAAAATCATCAAAATGTGCTTTCCTTTTTAAAGCAACTGTATTGGAAAAAATATGTTCTAGAGTTTTTTTTCCCCTAAATTTGTAAGTATTAAGTATTATATTCAGCTTAACTTAAAAACAATAGAATATTAATAAAGCAAAAGTAGAATTTGCTTACATATTTGCGCAGAATGGTTAATTATTAGCTGCCCAACACTCTTCTTACAGGGAAAATTATAAAATTATATCCTTTGTTTATAAAACAATTTTAGTATAGGCAGTCCCCGAGTGACAAACATCTGTCTGATGTACAACTCACACTTATAAGTGGAGGCTATTACAGGCAATAGGTAAATGTACCTGTTCCGACTTCTCTTCAGACTCAACTTAACAAAAGTGCAGAACTTATCCTGTTCATAACCCAGGACTGCCTGTGTGTAGATTGACTAACTACTTACATAAAAATATTTCCTATTTTGTATGAAGGGCTGAATAAACATGCTCTTCATACAAATAGATATTTGAAAAGTATTAATATTCTTGCTGACCTTACTGTGTTGTTTAGTGGATCAAAAAAGATAACGTATTTAAAACTACTTTGTATAAGAAATACGATCATAATGCCATTTTAGTTTAATAAAATTTTGTAATAACATTCAATTCACACTTCATTTGAAAGAAAAGATATCTTACATGAAAGACTAAAGCAGAAAGCGTATGTAGTTTCTGCATAGCCAGTGTGACTATTGTTTTAATGTTTCCTTGTATGTGCTGGTGTGTTCAAAAGGAATACAAATTACAAAATACTATGTGGTGATGAATTTATTAGGAAATGGTGCTGTGCAGACATGAGGAATGATTTGAAAAATTATAGCTTGATATACATTCTAAAGAGCTATAATTTTTAAAAATATATTTATTTTAAAAATGGATCTTATCACATTAATAAAAATATACTTCTTTCATTCTGGCTTGTGTTGAAACCCTGGATACTTTGAATATAGTTCAACATCTTTTGAAACATTTGAGCTAAATTTGCATTCTTCTTCTGCTCCTATCACCAATGTAGTATCTTATTTACTAAAAGCACTAGTAACCCTTCTGGAAGAAACTAAGAAAACTGAGTTATTTTTCCTAATAACGTATTGGAGCACAAATCAAAAAAGAGCATGATTGGTAAGTCCCTGCTGGCATATGATATTATTTTTTTCTCTTGCTCCTAAAATAAAATGAATTTTAGAGATGCTACCATTAAAGACATGAAAGATACTTTGAGAAATAAAGGTTCATAGGATAATTCTTAGAACACTAAAATGAAGAAGTCAAGGTAACAGAGAAATTAGAGGCCCTGTAGTCTGATTTCTTCCATATGAGTGGACTGCAGGTGTGTGGCGCTTCCTATGGTAACCTCTCCGCCTTGGCTCGGCCACCTACTGAATATATTGTTTCTGAACTGTGCTGTTCAACCTTTCTATCCTGAGTTCAGAGCCTCTGTGCCTTTATGCAAGTTAGGAAGCCACCTCCTTTGTGCTGACTTACAGTAAGGTGACCTTTCTTGACTAATTCAGCTCAAGGACACCTAATTTGTCCATCAGGAGCACTGGTTAGATGACAGATCTACCCATCTCTCTGGCCGAGTGCCTTTGTGCTAGACATAAACTGCACAATACAGAGAACTTAAGAGTTGACAATTCCTTGTCATTTTTATCCATCAGAGTTAATGTTTCCTTTGTAGTAATACAAAATAATTTTTTACTGAGGTATGTGGAGGCAGTTACCCTGCCTGCCCTTGATCTCTATTGTTCCTGATAGGCATATCCCTTGCTTTAGTCATTGTAGACCTTTACATGGTCATTATCATTATCATGATCAGAGCGTTTTATCTGCATGCAACCTTGATCTCTGCCAGCTCGGGGCCTAGACACCAGATAATTTACCTCCTGGCAAGTATTGTCAAGAAAGTGAGGTTTGTTGTCACTTTCCTCTTCTTTCTCTTAGGATCATGCTTCTCACTTTTGACCCTTTACCAAGTCTTTCTATTGTTTCTCTTTGTCTATTTTGGGCTCTACTTGGAGCCTTCCATTTCTTGGAAATACCTCTTACCATTCCAGATTTCACTCAGAGGAAAGCTAGACAATCTGATAAAACTGTGTCACAAAAGCAGCTGGTAGCCAGAGGCATTACTTCTTCCTGCCTTTTAATAAAATGCTGCATAGAAAATATTCATGCATCATATCCATCCAGAAAAGCGAGATAATTCTGGGTGAAATGTTCTTTTTATTACCTCTTAAATAATGAGTGTATATGGCCAATCCTGGGTCTAACACTCAGCTGTGATTTAGGAAGTTGGGACTTTACACCTGGGGACAAGGCAGAATCATCAGTGGGGTTTATGCAGGAAGGTGATATGATTAAATACGTATTTGAAAAAGGTCATTCTGGCTGGAGCAGGAGAGAGGTTGGAGGGAAACAAGAAAGAAGGCCATGTTAGTGCAGGTTGAGTATCTCTAATCTAAAATGCTCGATACCAGAACTATTGTGCTTTTCAGATGTCATTGAGTTTTAGAATATTTGCATTTTACTTACTAGTTGAGTCTCCCTAGTCCAAACCTCTGAAATCTAAAATGTTCTAATGAACGTTCCTTTGAGTATCATGTTGGCGCTCAGAAAGCTTGATGTTATGGGGCATTTCAGATTTTGAATTTTCACATTAGGGATAGTCAGTCTGTGTGTAGAAAGATAGTTAGTGACCAGACCTAGGGAATTGGTGTAGGAAATGGAAGGATGCCACAGTATAATTTAAAGACAAGAACAACTGATCTTGACCATGGCGTGGTTATGGCAAATGGATGAGAGGGATAATCTAAGAAGGCATTTTCCTGTCTTGGAGTAGATGATGGAACACAAAAAGAGCAATATATTTGAAGGTGGACATGATGGATTCTGTTTTGAACTTATTAAGTTTGAAATACCTATAGGAAAGAAAATGGTATCTCAGCATCTATTAGCATCCTAATCTGAATGAATTTTAACAGTAGACCAAGAAATGCTTCATGTCCAATCAAATCTTGTCTGATTTTATTTCAGCCTCTTTCCTCATAGACACTCAATATCAACCTCACGACATTTCTCACCTCTAGCCCTGTCTTCCTAAGGAAGTTTTATGTAGCATTAGCACTGAAGGGGCAGGGGCTGCTGCAGTCAAAACAGTGTTCAAAGATGTGTAAACTGTAGAGATTTCAAATCTCCTGTATAGAAAGAGCACATTTTGTAATTTTGTAGGAAAAAGAAAGTAGGTGGAAGAAAAGGATAGGTTACATTTTTTGAAATTGCATTCGTCTTGCAATCCTTTCTGTTTGTTTATTTGGAATGTGATGATTTAAATCCTTCTCTGATTCCAGGGTCCACAATACATGGGAACCTATCTAAATACAGATTTTATTCTTTCAACTATATCTAAATGTAGTAGTCTGCATTCTTCTTTATCTTTTGGGCTATATATCTTTATCTTTTGTCCATCATTATAATCACTTATTACTACTTTCATATTACATATCCATTTTTAAATTACTGTATATTGTCTATCTGCAGAATGTCAACTCTCTAAGACCAAAGAGTTCATTCACTTCATTCATTCTTTTATTTAACTTTTACAGTGTTCCTTAAAAAATTACTATTCTTAGACAGTTTTTATCAGTGTATTGTCAAATGTTGCCCACAAAATCAAGGGAAAAACTAGACCATTTAAAATTTTTTGAACAAAAATGGCATTCAGCTATGCCATAATTTTTAAGCCTGTTTTGTATTGGATTTGAAAAACTTTACTAAATTAAGCTTTGGTATAAAAGCAGGACATGGAAAACTGATTATCGGCATAAACATTTCTTCCTAATATCCTTAATTATTTTTAGCGTGTCTATGTTAGCCATTTTATTATATTATTTTGCATTTTGTAACTACTTGCTACAGTTATGAGTGATCAGCACAAATCTTTTATAACTTAAGTTTTGACATTATTAATATTAATATTTTATATTTAGTTTTATTATAGCTTTTTTCTGATTAGAATTTAATGTAGAGAGGTTTTATTCATGTGACTGTTAGCCTTTTGAATAAGCTATGGGAGAATTACAATGTAACACCACTGGATACAGAATGATGCTTTTAGACACCAAGACTAATAATTTTTAACAATATCTAAAAACACTGTGGGAAAAGCTTGAACCACGCTGGCACCAGGGACAGACAGGCATGAAAGATTAATGTAATCTTGCATATAATGATGCACATTCTTACACAAAAAGTCCATCTGCAGTGTCGTGTCAGTCAGCAGAAATCTTTGATGGGTGGATACAGCTGGGCCGTCTCTTCTGGCAGAGCCGCCCTGGAAAATGCTAAATGCGGTTGTGACGCTTGGTGCCATCTGCAGTGTGCCCATTTGTCCTGTCTTCACTGGCATTTACAATACTGCATAGGGCATCAGCGACTGTGGAGACAGAGATACGGAATGACAGATTCATTTCCTCAGAGGATCTGGGCTCCGGGGCCTCCGTGCCACCCTTCTCCTCAGGTCTGGTCTCATCACTGGTGTTGGCTTGACTGGGTACTTTCCTGGCCAACTCCTCCTCTTTTTAGTCTAGCAGTTCCAGATACACATTCTTCTGGTTTGTAAATCTTACACTAACCTTTTGATGAATTTATTCATGTAAGGTTGCCAAAGCGATTTACCATCGACTATTTGATGCCAGCTAATATGCCTTATTTTCAAAATACTACTGCTCCTGAGCCTCTGATTTAAAGGAAATATGTCTTATCGAGGGAATGCTAAACAGACAGGCACCAAGATAAATTCTCCAGCCACTCTGTGTGGGATATCCCCAAATGACTTATGTAGTTGGAGCAAATAGATGGACCTCTTTTACATAAAGCTATAAAATACATCAGGCAACTAAATTTAATCCTCTTTCCCGTGATTAAAATATAAATATTCTAGAATAAATGTTGTTTTATGACTTGACCATATGTTTATCGTGTCATTTTGCCAAACCAAGTTAAAAAGTATAGATCATTGTTTAAAACTTTGACTTTGTGCATGTTGTTTTTTCTTTTTAAATAGTAACAGAATATGAAGGGCATGCTGTATCACTGATTAAGGAATGTGAGCTCCAGGGATTTGACGGGTAGGTCACATTATTAATGTGATGTATCTTACCGTTTCTGTTAGGAAATGTTCTTAGTTTTTAGCCACATATTTGGGAACTAAAATTTTTTTTAAATGTTTGTGATGTGTATGTTTAATAGACTTTTTTTAGTCTATGTCTATGGAAAAATAACTAATGCTAATATAACATGATTATCCAGCACTTAGGATCTGGCATAAGAAAACAGAGGACTCCAGTTATAGTAGGGAAATCACAGTCTACAACCTTATATTTACGTAATATGCATAGATTTGCACCTGTAATTCTTAATTCTCAGATTTTACTGTCTATCTAGAAAAGCATTAATGGAAGCTATTATTTGGTCCTACAGCATAGCTACCCTATGATCCTCTTTTACAAATTCACGGAAAATTTTAATAGCTACTCATTGGCTAATTTATCCATTATTGGAATAGTTTATAAAAACATATATTATTTTTTAGAATGAACAAAAAATACTAATTTTAATATCTTATGATTTAGTGACTACAATACAAGTGTTTTGTTCATAGGAGGCACTGGGAACCATTATTTGCAATACAATGGAGTGTGCAGACATAGTTCATTAGCAGGCGAATGTTAGAACCACAGCAAGTGACACAAATTGAACAACCATTTTAAAAATTAGATGAATCAATCAAAGTGCAAATTTGATAAGTAGATTGATATGCAGATTAAAACTTATTATATTCCTTTAGAAAAGTTGGGGTTTTTTGTTTGTTTTTGTTTTTGTTTTTGTTTTTCCCCCAAAGGATAGATGCTTAAGTTCAGAAAGTTGGTGGGAGTATGAATTATTTGTGTCATGTGGAGATGAGCAGAGGCAACAAAAGATAGCAAGGCAAGTGGAAATGCATTTTCACCAAAGTCAAAGGCTGTAACCTTTTCAAAGAACTATTAGGTGTTAGGGAGGAAAGTGATGCAATTAACATGGAGCACTGACAGGGAGGGCTCCTTTTCAGAAATGCTTGAATTTTTTTTCTTTTCTTTTCTTTTCTTTATTTTATTTTATTTTATTTTATTTATTTATTTATTTATTTTTGATAAAGAGAAAATAGTAGCTGGTAAGGGGAAATGTTTGGTAAGTAAGGTATATGTTTTCAGGAAAGAATTTAATTGAGGGAAGTAAATCTAGATAGCAATATTGCACAAATATTGAGAATCAACAATATGACTAGGAGGTTACTTTAGAACTTTATACTTCAAGGTAACAAAAGGCATAGTATGCTACATTTAGGAAATTATCTTGCAGTTATACAATTTAAGCAAACTAATTGGAGTCCTGCCCACCAACTATCTACTGTTATTATGCTGCACAGTCTCAAACCAGAGCTTATAAGTATGAGGGTGGTTGCATTGCAAATGAGTCCTTGCTTCAAAACTTGATATATAAATGATAATAATGACACATACCACAGATTATTTGATTATTTATACCTAGTCTTATGCACCAACATTAAGAAATGTTCAGCTGAATGGGTTATTTACAGTGTTCCACCAGTAATTATATTCTGGCAAAGTTTAAGTAGACCTTTGCTGAATGAAGAGTATTGCTCAAGTGTAGTACAAGTATAGTAATATTTTTTCTCTTCGTCTGAATATATTTAATTCTTGTTTATTTGTCCTGGAAAGCATTGTCATTTTGTAGTGTGGTGCTAAAATGTATATAGATCTTCAGTTATTACTCCACAATTGTTTTTTAAACCAAATAGTTTGGCCTCACCATTGTCTGAATTGAGTTCTGTTATTTAACTGCTTCCGAATGCTACTGAATGCTGATTTATTTCATATTCACAATAATTTAAATTTTCTATTTAAAGTCCTCTGTGTTCCAAGAACTTTCAAATAGCTCACTTATTTTTGTGTGTTTATTTTTTTTTTTCAGTAGAAGCTGATATAGTAGTTGTGATAATTATCTCAGTAAGATGGTAATTTTAAGTCATTATACTTAGAATTACATACAGGGGTATATGAGGAGAACAATGGAAATACAGTTTCTTTAGGCACTGCAGAAGAACAATTTCATGCACAAGTAAAACTGTTTGAAAATGGAATGTTGTGTATCGGTGGGTTTCTTATACCTGAACCTGTTCAAAAAGTGCCCAGAGGAGCACTTTATTTGAAATTTATAGAAAAGATTCAAAGACTAAGATAACCCCAAGATGCCGTAAGATCACATTCCTTTACAGACTGAAGCATCCCTCCCTGACTCTAGGGGAACTATTGATAGGAAATCACATAATGCTTTGGTTTCTAGACACAAGCTGGAGAGATTGATTCAAGAAAGGTGTTTGTTTGTTTTTACTGAGACAGAATCTTACTCTGTTGCCCTTGGTAGAGTGCTGTGGTGTCATCATAGCTCACAGCAACTTCAACCAGCAAATCTTGGGCTTGAGCAATCAATCCTCTTGTCTCAGCTTCCTAAATAGCTGGGACTATAGGCACCTGCCACAACACCTGGTTGTTTTTTTAGAGACCAGGTCTTGCTCTTGCTCAGCCTGGTCTCAAACTCCTGAGCTCAAGCAATCTACCCACTTCAGCCTTCCAGAGTGCTAGGATTATAGGCATAAGCCACCACCATGCCCAGCCTCAAAGAACCTCAAAGAAAGGTTCTATATATAATATGCAGTACAGCAAAGTGATTTGATAAATAATGTTTGCAATTTGGTAAATAATGTTTAAGACATATTATTTGCTAAGATTTTGAGTTAAAAAAATGAGCTACCTATGTTTCTATGGAGACACATTATGATATATTTCTAAAGCCAACAAAAACGGTGCATCAGTACTTAGGACAGCTGGAGCCCCACTCCACTGTGTTCTAGTGATCCACTGAGAAAACTTACAGGAACTTCAGATACAATATTGCTTCCTACTTATGCTGAGCATAGATACGAAGTTTTATAAAGGGTAAAAAAGTACAATAATCAGCCTTGTAGAATTGAAGCAATCCCAGTTGTGTTTATGATTATAGTTTTAAAAATCTGTAGTTTTTATGCAGTTGTAAACACTAATTCTTTTTTTCACAATTTTTAAAAATGTTGACTTACAGGGCTTTTTGTTCATTTCATCACTAACTAGACCTATACTAGTGGAGATATTATTTGACTAATATTAATACTTTATCAGATTGACTATAATATTTATATTATTTAATAAAGTTTTAAAAAAAGAATAAAACTCTGAATGAAGAACCATTTCACAGATAATATTGATCAATATGCAAACACCCATTTAAAAAGTCTTTCTTATCACTCTTTAAAAAGGGAAATAAGACATTAGCACCCAGTTTTGTTTTGTTTTTTACCTTTTCTATACAGAATTATTCTGTTTGGAGCCATGGCAATGAGTTTGCTTCTGAAAACAAGATTTGTCACATGCAAAAAATTAGTTCTTCTAAGGTTTATATAGAGTACTCTTAGATATTGTTAAATGAACTCATTATAAAATATTTGGTGATTTTTTCTTGCCTTTTCCTATAGTATTCAGATTTTTGTGATGTTTATGTATTAAGCACATTTCCTAGATGATGTCACTATATCTCAGTATGATCTTAATGATCTCATAGTTGTTAACACAATAAATACAGTAGAACTTGTGTAAATTGAACACCCAAGGGCAATAACAAACTTGTCAATGTATGGAGGTGATCAACAAAAGGAACTAGGCCTACTGTATTGATACATTCATGTGGTGCATGTCTAGTCTATGAAAATTAGGTCAATTCAGTTTGATGGAAGTATTTCAAGTTGTATATGGAACCAGTACATTGTGCCCCATGACTGCATTAACGTGCACAGCTATGATTTAATAAAAAAAAAAAAAAAAAAGAAAAAGAAAATTAAGTCAATTAAAGAGGTGGTCAATGTAGGGAGGTGGTCAACTATGGAACTATGGACGTTCTGGTGTAAATTTCTTCTAATTCATTCAATTTCATGTTAGCTCTACTGATAAACTAGTTGGCAAAATAATAAAATTCTCATAGGGCTATTTTTATTGGGTTTCACATATAGAAAAGAAATATAAAGAATCATAGCGCCGGTGCAGTCTCTATGGCCACGTTGTCTTATTTCAGATCCATGTTCTATCACTCACTAGTCGTATGACCTTGGAAAAGTTACTTAGTCTTTCTATGCCTTAGTCTCCTTATCTGTAAATTAATGGTAGGTAATAGTATCTATTGTATGTGGTTATTGTTCAAATTAAATGAGTTAGTACATGGAGAGGGCTAAGTGCTTCATGTACATAGTAATTAGTCACTAAATGTGTCCTTATTGTTATAATTATTATATTTGTATTAGTTTCAAAAGATTTCACATAGAATGTGTTCTAGCAAAATTTCAAAGATTTGGCTCAGCACCTGTAGCTCAGTGAGTAAGGCACCAGCCATATACACCAAGGCTGGAGGGTTCGAGCCCAGCCCGGGCCTGCTAAACAACAATGACAACTGCAACCAAAAAATAGCCAGACGTTATGGTGGGTGCCTGTAGTCCCAGCTACTCGGGAGGCTGAGGCAAGAGAATCTCTTAAGCCCAAGAGTTTGAGGTTGCTGTGAGCTGTGATGCACTTTACCGAGAGCAATATAGTGAGGCTGTGTCTCAGAAAAAAAAAATTTTTTTTCCAAAGATTTTTATAGCAGCAGAAGATAAAAATGGGAAAGCCATCTCTGTTAACTCCAGCAATGAAATAACATATAAATGATATGTACATAGTATAATTGTATGCAGGATTCTAGGAGTGAAGGATTGTTATCCTATGTAATTATTATTAGTTTATATATTAGGTCTTTGGTGTTAAATTAGATTTTTTGATGCCTTTATTGGTTCTGTTAGATCACTCCCATATGTCAGTATGTAGGCAAGCATGCATAGGGAGTTATGCTTGCATTTGTGGAGTGTTTGGAAGTTTCATGGAGATTTTTGATAACAAACCAGTAAGGTTCAAATCAAACTTTGGTTTCCCCATTTACAAAGATAGGGATATTGTCTATTTTTCAGAATTCTAAGGATTTAATAGAAAAGAATAAACATAGCCTCTGATGTACATCAGTAGATATTATCTCTTTTCTCTGAATCAGTGGCCACATTGTGAACTCCTAGAATCAGTTCAGACACAAAAATAATGATGGTCAAAAATGGCTCATATCCTGAGTTTCTTCTAACCAGAGTGGACTTGGATTGCCTAGGTTTTGTGGAGCCACAGGTCCTAACCTCAGCTAGGTGAAGGGACTGGGAAGATTAGAGGTAGGTGGAGGGAACTGATGGAAAAGACACTTGCTGTCCTCTCTGGTTACCACCCTCTGAGCTTCCTTATCTTTAGGGAACCAGGAACTCCTGCTGATCACAGGCTTTTTTTTTTTTTTTTTCACAGAGAGGATTTAAGTTTTCAAAATGGTAGTTGCTAGTATTTGCAAATTTGGAGACTCATCCTAAAATCAGAAACTTCCCTTGAAAAATCAGATCTGGATCTGCTAGGCCTCCCACATGATGTGAGTGGGCTGTAGCTAAGATGTTGCTGTTTCTTTAAACTTAACGTGCCCTTCCATTCCTGCTGGGCCCTTGTAGGATTTGAGTCATTGACACTTTCAGTAAAGCAGTTTTTCGTTGATGACATTTTGATGCTTAAGATTATTTTGCATTTTTTAAACACAAGTGAGTATGAAACAAATTTCTGATATCTTATGTATTACTTTGATGGATTACCCCCATCTCCCAGTAGTCTACTTACCATGAAGTCTTAAAAAAATATTAGCAGTACTATCTAGGATTAAGAGGTAGTAAAACTAAATTTAGATGTGCCATGTAGCAGCAATGTCAAGGAGATGAAAACCAGATCATGTTTGCAATTGCTGCATTCATATACTAATGATGATTAGCAGTTCCTTAGATTAAAGCTTCGTATTTTACATGATTTTTATTGCTGTCTGTCTTTTCAGGGTTTTATTGAAAATTAGCAGTTTTATGGCTTTGGTTGGGGTTAGTTAAATGAATTGCATCTGACAGTATTATTAACTTAATTGAAATGAGAAGGATATGCTTTTGGAAGTTAACAGAATAAAGTGCAGGTCTGATGCAAGTTAACATGTTTGAGTGTTTTAACGCCTCTTAACTCTATATTTTGTCTGTTGGGAAGTCTCTAAGTATTAAATTTGTAAAGTAACCATTGCCCATGCAGTGATTGTTTGTGTTGTTTGCCCATGGACCCATATTGGCATTTTTGAAGATGCATGTAACTGGTCATGCACTTAGACTATATGAAATTAGTGAAATGGTTTGAAGTCTAAATTTCACAAAGTCTTACTAATCATTCTCAAGTTGTGAATCTTTTCCCTAATTTTTTTTCCAGGGTTGTCTGTGTTGGTGGAGATGGATCTGCTAGTGAAGTAGCCCATGCTTTGCTTCTTAGGGCCCAGAAGAATGCAGGGATGGAAACAGACGGAATCCTAACTCCTGTCAGAGCACAGCTTCCCCTCGGCTTAATACCAGCAGGCAAGGGAGTGGCCTGGATTTCTTAATTTGATCCTCCCACATCTTTTCCTTGTTTACTTTCTAACCTAGACAGAGTTAAACGTACAGACTTTAAAAGATCCAGACTTCTGGCATCCTACTAGCAAACGAGACTTTAGACAAGTTGTTCAATCTTGCTGAGCCTTGTTCTTCCTATATCAGTAGGGATAAAATAGGTAGTATTCACTTCATCACAGAGTTATTGTAGCATTAAGTTAGATGGTGTGTGCAAAGGGTTTAATATGTAAACAATCAACAGATGGGATGATTAATATTCTGCCTTCTCATAAGAAGGTCTAATGGTCACACAGTATGCATACCAGATAGGAAGTTTCAAAGCAAGGCCAATTTACTTCAACTGCTTACAATTCTATATGAGGTAAAATATAACTCACATAACTGAAGTATAAACAGATAATCTCAAGACGGTCAAAAGAATTTCTTCTGACTAGAAGGAGGATTACGGTGCTGGAGAGCAAGCTCCTTAAGGGCAAGGTTTTTTATTTATTTATTTTTTTAGAGGTAGAGTCTTACTTTGGTAGAGTGCTGTGGCGTCCCAGCTCACAGCAACCTCTTGTTTTTGGGCTTAGGCGATTCTCTTGCCTCAGCCTCTCAAGGAGCTGGGACTACAGGTGCCCGCCACAACGCCCGGCTGTTTTTTTGTTGTTGCTGTTTGGTGGAGGCCGGGTTTGAACCTGCACCCTACTCACTGAGCCGTAGGTGCTGCCCAGCTTTTTATTTTTTTATCCACTGACATTCCTTCAGCACCTACATTAAAATTTGACACAGTGAATGTTCAGATGAGCTTATTGAATGAATAAATAGAAAGAAGACTTCATATAGTAAATACACTTGGATTATAAGTTAAAATGGATAGGATCTGACCTGAAAAGATGAGAATCAGTTATTTTGTTGGCAGCAAAAATAATAAAAGCAAAGGCAGAAGTGTTTGAAGAATAGAAAACAGGGCGTTCTTTGGGAGGTAAATAGGCCCAACCATGAAGGCCCCTGCAGGCCGCAGGAAGGGTGGGGTCTGAATTGTATTTGAGAAGCAGTAGGGAGTAATGGAATGTTTCAGGGGAAGGGAGCAACCTGATCAGAGTTTGTTCTAGGAGGATTCATTTTGCAGCATGACGCAGAAGGACTAAGTGAAGGGGGGGCAAAAGGAAACAGAAGTCAGAGCCAGGGGAACAGTGAGAGCAACACTTGGCTGTTGTGAATATCTTTCACAAGTCGATTATGTTACACAATCACTTATACCATGGCATTTCAATAAATGATAGCAAGGGAGATTGATTTTTTTTATTCATTTTAGAAACATTACATTAGGGCCGGCCTAAAACAGAAAACTTTTTCCCTATGAAAATAGAAAATAATGTACATGGTTGAAAAAATTCAACATCTCTTTGATGACAACATTGACTTAGTATGGATTTGAGTATATTTAGTATTGTTACTAAGTTGACCAAAGACAAAAGCTATCCAAATGCTCTTTTATGGTGTACAGTCTTTCAGAAAAGCAAGAATTTAAAAAGAGAGAGATGGTTGGATATATCCTTATACTTGTAAAGTATATATATTACAAAAACTTTTTAAGTAGAAGGCAACAAAATAACCTTGACTCAAAAGAGAAAAATAAGATGCATTTGGGGCCATCTTTACATGTCGTTTTAGTAGTTCCTACTATGATGGTGGAACATTTCCAAGATTTCCTTTTATGACCAGTGTACGTGCTCAGGTAACTATTTCTCTTCATTAGGACTTAAACTCCTGAGGTCATTCATTACCGGCTGTGCATCAGAAGTGGAAAGATGGATGTCCCCACAGATAGGTACTTGACATAAAGTGGGTAGTTGGCTACAGAAGCTGGTGGTTATGCTTATGATTTTAATCTGTCACTCAGGGTTTATAAAGGAATAGCAATGAATTGTATCACTGTTATAATTATTAAGCATACTTAGGATTTTCAAAGCATTCTGTGTATGCTGTGGATATTTGTAGAAATGTCATTTTAACACTTTTTGTTTTGAAGACAGTATGCCACCAAAGCTGCTCATTGTATAGGAGTTTCAGCTTTTCTAATTCCATCTAATAGGAGGAGAAAGTCCTGTGTGGGAGTGTTTAATATGAGGACTCTATGCCTAGTCAGGGTTTTTAATAGAGAATGGGAACAAGGGCTAGGCAGGAAGTTTCCAAGCTGAACATGAGACAGACTGCCTTTGAAGCCATTTGCCTCCTGGAGAGAGACATCCAGAGGGAGAGTGTTCAGGAAATTACTCCACTGAGCCAACAGATGAAGCCACTGAATTATGGTCAGACTCAAATGGATCAGATGTGGGGAAGCCTGTATTTGAACTGCTGGCCATTAGGAATGGTGTTGGTTGCTATGGGAACTGGTGCTAAGGAACTATACAGAAGAGATTCTGATTAAAGTGGGTGGGTGGGGGGGTGGGAAGAGGGAGAGAGAAAATGCCTGAGAGGACATAAAAATAAAAAAGCAATCCAGTTGTTGTAAAACAAGGCTCGATCCTCATACTGATGGCTATGAACCATATATTCCTATAGAGTTTGCATAAATAAATTAATGCTTTCCAATTAATTTGAGGAGAATAAAATATTGCCAAGGGACTGTTAATTTCTATGATATTTCAGGCAAAGAACCAAAGTGTAGGTACCATTTTCATGAGAATTTTAGATATGCTTGACTAGGAAGTCATTACATCACATTTATCTGTTTGGATGTGGGAGACATTAACAGCCTTATGAATATTCATGGTGTCTGGTTAATTAAGTTAATTGTTCAGCAGAAGTGCTTGCACTTCTAAGGACAATTTTTTTTTTTTTTCTTTCTTCTTCTTTTCCCTGCCTGGTATTTCGTCAGTGATGCTTTGCATGAGCTGCGACTCCTGGCCCTACTTTCTTGTACTTGGAACATTTCAGTAGCTCTGTGGAGGGGTTGGTGGGCAAAGTTGCTGGTTGTGTTAAGAAAAATAACTTTGCCGGCTAATTAAAATGTTTACCTTGAGGTAGAACAGTTATAGCTTTTGTGAGAACGTTAACAGTACACCATTGTTATTTATGTGAGCAGCATATTCTTTTGGCTTGTAGCCTTCTTTGCAAATAGAGCACAATTTCCTGAAACAAAATATGATCTATCTTCCAGATTATTCACACAAAAGACAGAGCAATCTATTTATGATCTTACATACACTTTTTAATTAACTTTTCTTTTTTCTTTACAGTGTAAAAACATTTAAAGACTAAGATGTACATTGGTTGCATGACGACTAAAATGATTTTCTGACTTGGAGTCATGCCTATTCACAGCGGCAAGCTCTACAGAATTGAATAAAAGTTATAAAGGTGGAGAGGACACAATAATAAAAAGAGCCATGTCTAGCATCCTAAAAGAATTTGTGTTTGGATACACTTGGCACACTTTAGCTCACAAGGAATACATTGTATTTTCCTGAGTCATAATATGTGTCCTTCTCTATTGCACATGACAATGTGACATTTTTTTTTTTATTTTTATTTTTTTTTTATTGTTAAATCATAGCTGTGTACATTAGTGCAATCAAGGGGTACAATGTGCTGGTTTCATATACAATCTGAAATATTCTCATCAAACTGTTCAATGTAGCCTTCATGGCATTTTCTTAGTTGTTGTATGTAGACATTTGT
>CAUYPK010029693.1:0-41003 GCA_963574355.1 Loris lydekkerianus
CTCCTCAGAAGCAGCATAACAAAATCCAAACTTGGCAAAGAGCCACAGTATACAAAATAATGATAAGAGGCAAAGAGCCGAAATTCATTTTGGCCGGGAGCCGCATGCGGCTCTAGCCGCGTGTTCGCCACCCCTGCCCTAAAGCAATTCTCATCTTAACTTATAGTAGGAAAAAAACTTATAGTAGGAAAAAAACACTAAAATTTGGACAACCAGTTTGGGACCCCTTCCACTGTGCTGGAAGCTTTCCTATCTTCTAATAAACTATCACTCTATTGATCTAAAAAAGAAAAAACTCTAAAAATCAATGGTCAAATCATCTAATGTATGAAGTTAGGAACAGAACAAAGAGAAAACTCAAGAAAACAAGTAGGAAAAAAATAATAACAATATGAGCTGAAATTCATGAAGTCTAAAATAAAGATACAATAGAAAGGGTCATCAAAGCCGGAGGTAGGTTCTTTGAAAAGACGCAGAAAAAAATACTCCATGATCTCACTTACATGTAGAATCTGAAAAAAAAATCCTCAAATATATAGAAACAGAGATTAGAAGAGTGGTTACTAGGAATGGGGGAAGTAGGAAGGTAAAGAGATAAAGGTCAAAATGTACAAAGTTACAGTTACGTAGAATGAATAAACTAGAGCTCTAATGTACAGTGTGAGGACTACAGTTAATGACATAACTATTTAAACACTGTGCACTGGAAATTAGCTAACAAAGTCGATTTTAATTACCTTCACCACAAAAAAGGTAACTATGTAGGACGCTAGATATGTTAATGTACTTGACTATAATAATCATTTCACTATGTTTATGTACATCAAAACCTCATTTTATATACCTTAGATACACGAATGTACAGTAAAAAATAAATAAGCTTCTATTGAAAGTACTTAAAAACAGCAAAAAGGTACAATATCATGACTGGAAAAAGTATAACTCAAAGAGAACAAATTAAATAAAGATAATAAAAGAGATGACATACATAATAAAAAAATCATAAACATCCTGATACTGATAAATCTGAAATAGATGAGATGAACATTGTCCTGGAGGAAAAAAAAATGATTAAAGTTACAGAAAGGAAATAGAAGATTTGAGTGCTCCTAAAACAACAAAAGAGGTTACCTTATCCAATAACATAGAACAAACTCATGGAAATGCCCCCAAGTAAGTAGGCTTTCAATTTTCCGACTTTTCTTTTGTCCCTATGCATTACTTAGAGTACAGTCATTCATATCATAAACCTATAGTCTTCAGCTACCAAATCTGATAACTGCTTAGAGATTCAGGGAACCAGATACTTCAAACACCAGGAGAATCAGTCACACAACTACATTAACAGCTTGTAAGTTCTCCAAAACAGAGCAGGGCATTGATGTTTAGGGAGCTTCCAACAAATACTTTGCACAAATGGAGTTTCACATTAAAGACAGATATCCAAAGGAAACAGGGACAAGATGTCAAGACACCCAGATTAGAAATTAAGATATTCCATCCCTGAGTTCCCCCATGAAACTTGAAGTGGATCTACAATTCTCTGAACGCTTTCCACAGCAGATGGTCAAGGTGTCCCAGGACGCCATGTTTCCAGTTCTCTGAGCTGCAAGTGGCAATCTTACTTAGGTTACATTTGCCCTTGAATGTTTCCCAAGGCTCTCATGGTGAACCTTCACTTCTACACCTCCCTCCCTTCCCTCAGCTATTTGCTTTCTTCCTAGGAAACCTGGAAGAATTGAGAGCAGGTGGTTTGGGACTAGTAGAACTGAAAGTTAACTTGCAGCTGTGCAGTGGAGAGAGCAGAGGTAGGCGTTTGAGACTGAAATCTCAAGACAGCTTTTCTGTCACACAGAGAAGGAAAAAATCTATCTCCCAAATATTCAAGGGCACCTCTGGATGCTAATGAATTCCACAATGCCCAGCATCCATTGGGGACAGACACAAAAACAACAGCAAAGTAATACAGCCACGGTCTTTTCCCACCTGGCCCCACCCTGTGACTCCAGCCTGCTCATATTCAGCACAAGCTTACCATCATAATTTTCTCCTCCAGGGACTGCAGTTAAAGCTCCACGCTCAATCCACTGGGAACTTGAAATGTGCTTTACCAACCACCTGCCTTCCTCGGCCATGACCATGCCTGTTGAAGCCACTGGTACACTCTCTAACGAGTGAAAAACTGCAGAAAAGGCAAGGCTTGGGAGGCCAGCGAGCACCACGGTGGGCTCCCACCTCACCGTTGAAGACATGCTTCAGCAAAATTTAATTTTAACATGCCATTTTGGAAGCTTTAATTAAAACCCCAACCCTTGATATTTGCTATTTGTCTCGGATTCAGTTAAGCCCTATCCTAGATCCACACAATCTCCTTGTTTCTTGCCTGAGACAGCCCTAGCATGTCTTGAAGACATTCCTGTTGTCCCAGAAAAAGGTCTCTGCTGTGATTGTCACTGCCACTACATGCCTTGCACTCACTGTGACTGCTGTTACTGGTCCCTAGGGAGCACGCCCCGCCAGCATTTGGCCTCACACCTGTGCCCCATACCGCTATTTCCACCACTCTGGGGCTTCCATGTTGCTGCTGAGTTGCAAGATGCCTCAGGACCCCACTAAGTTCTTTGCCTGGAAGCACAGGGCAAAGTTGGAAGATGGGGTCAGTAGATAAATTCTCTCCCTCTTTTCCTTCTAGGTAGCATGGCCTCTCTGAAGACAACGGGAAATTCTGAGATATCACCCTTCCTTGAAGCTGTGCTCAGTTGGCAACATATTCCCTTACATTTGCTGTCCCTCCTGCTTCTCTGGGATTGCAGTCCCCAGGCAAGTGTTAGGTTTTAAGTACCGATGCCTCAGGCTCTGATTTTTGCTAAAATGAGACACCAAACTTTAAAATGGGTTTTATACTTTTTGCGGTCCATGTAGAAACTGCTGCCCTCCTGTTTATGGGCCATGAGCTCAAACCAACATTGACCACTCACACAACACTCAACAGGGAGATGTCCCAGCCTTTGGCTTGGGCTTTCTCATTGCATGGTGGCCATATTCTAAGAGCAAGTACCCTCCCAAGAGAGGATTCTGAGGGTGAGTATCCTCCCAGAACTAGCAAGAGATTACCTACAAAACAAAGGTTCAGCTTCAACTTTTGCAAAGGAGCTATCTACTTGAACATTTCACAGGAAAAAAAAAAAAAAAGGTGTACTTTTTTTCTGTAGTCTGAAAGTGAACACTGTCAAATCCTTTTCTGAACAAAGGTTGGTTTGATAAAATATAAAGCAAGGAGGAGGGAAGGGTACCAGTCTTCAAGGCAGATTGCCATTACAAATTAAAGCATTTTAGCATTCAAACATAATAGCTTATTTTCAGACAGCTGGGTGGTTTCCTTGGATTTTATCACCGAGAAAAAAAAATTAATTGTATAAAATCAGAATGTTTGAAAGTAATTTCTCTAATCACACCCAAGACTGATGCAAAATGGAGACGTAACAGAAAATTTAAAATGTTGCTAGTCCACTAGGCATTGTGTCACACCTGACGATCCCGAATCACTAGATTTCCCCCAAAAGGCTAACAGTTTTACTGTTATGAGTTAGTGAGAGTGCTACCTTAAAATGAATGGAATAGTTCTTTTTATTTTGTTAACTGCTTAGGGTTTTAATTAATGGAGAGAAGGGCAGAGGGATAGCATATTGTCGAGAGGCTCTGTCTCTGTATCAAGTGTTACCCTTTTATGTTGAGTAGCAGAGAGAGCTTAACAAGCCTGTTGTCTCTTTGATAAACCACTTCTGGAGACATGGGTTTTTCCATCAGACTATTTCAACCTTTTCATAAACCTGTTGTCTTCCGTTCAATGGAGCTAAATACGCAGCACATCAAAGTGAAATTTGAAAGGAGCCATGTGCTCTCTGTAAGCAAGTGTAGTCATTCACGGGCTCTTTATCCCACCAAAGCAGCTGTCTCAGCCACAGTCCAAGACTTGTCAAACAGACTCTCAAAGATAACTATGGAAGACTGCAGCTAAACAAGGGTGCTACATCATGTCGGATTCTGAATAGGCAGATGATATCCTTCACTTATTCAAAGGGACAAATAAAAACATTTCTTGAGCACTGCTATCTGTCAGGCATTGGGCTTATTGGGTACATCATCTCTCCTCTGACTCTGTGGCATTGGGGTGGCATTAGCTGCTGTAACAAATAAAGCCCTCAGATCTCAGTGGATTATCACATTTCTCCCCTAATTATCTAACCTCCGTGTTTCTGATTAACAAATGTCTTTCCTCCATATAATACACCCAAGACTTTTCCATCTGGAGGCCCCCAGTCTATCTGTCAGGATCCTGGAGTCTTCTTTAATATTCTTCCAAATAGCAGGCAAGAAAAAGAACCAGAGGTGAGGAAGGCACTCAGTTTTCTGTGCTGCCCCGTATTCTGCTCACCTGGAGAGACTAGTTCAGGCATCACCTGGGTACAAGAAGGGAGTCAGCAAATGTAGCACCTTACTTGGACATTTTCTGGAAACAAATCCTCATACAACAAGGAAAAAGTAGTAGCTAGCCAAGGATAGCTAGCCAACACTGCAATCAATTTCCCCCCTTTCCCTCCTTCTCTCTTCCCCTCTCTCTCCCACTCTCTTTCTCAAACACACACCCCATAGTGGCGCCTATGAAGTACGCGTATTTTTTCCCTTTTACTAACGACAAAGTAGCCTAAGAGAAGTCTTGTAAATTTCCTGAGGTCTCAGGGTAAATGAGTTGTGATGATAAACCTGGTCTATGTGACTCTAAAATCTCACATCTTTCCAATATATTATGTGACATATAACAAGTATTTGTACAGCTCCTTTGCTATACAAAGTGCTTGGGGCTTATTAAGAACTGATGTGTGAAGGAGCACGTCCCTCCTCAGTACATATAAATAATGTATTTCTTACAATTTTACCAATCAATTTCGAATGGATTGGTGTGTAACCCAAGGGACTTGGACAATTATTTATTTATTTGTTGGCTTGCTTATTTATTTAGTCCACGGGCTTTCTTTCAGATTCACTTTAGAGAACAGCAAAATATTTTTATGGTATAATAATTTTCCACATGGCAAAAATTATTTTATAAGATACATAGTTTTGGTTGTAATTTATATGAAATGCTTATAGTCATAATTTTTTTTAAACAACTTTGATTGGGTTTGTGGTTCTTTAAAAATAAAAGTGATACCTGGAACTGGTTCTGCTAGGGTTCAATAAATTAACGTGGTTAGCTCTGGTTTATAGTTACATAGAATTCTGGTTCCTAGAAAAAAAAACAGAGTCTCATTTCAAGTCAAATGGATTGTTATGTGCTTTAAAAAAAAAAATCTTTCAGTACAGTGCAGAGTTGTTTCCTTCTTTGAGGCAATAAATCTTTTTTCTTTTTCTTTCTTTTTTTTTTTTTTTTTTTAGAGAGAGTCTCATTCTGTTGCCTAGGCTAGCATGCCATAATGTCAGCCTACCACACGGCAACCTCAAACTCCTGGGTTCAAGTGATCTTCCTGCCTCAGCCTCTTGAGAAGCTGGACTACAGGCCAGGACTACAGACTGGACTACAACACCCAGTTAAGTATTCTATTTTCAGTAGAAACAGGGTCTGCTCTTGCTCAGGCTAGTCTTGAACTCCTGACCTCAGCCTCCCAGAGTGCTAAGATTATAGGCATGAGCCACCACACTCACCCAGAGGCAATAACTTTTTGATGAGATGAATATCTTATTAATCTCCAACTTTCCTATCACATGCCCTCCTAACTCTATCCACTAATTCATTTACTTTCCATTTATATTTTGCCTTCTATGCTTTTATTATATTGGACCCTTCAGGTAATTAAAACAGTGTTTCTGAGTTCAAGTTACTAGTGAACCTCAGCTGGAAAGTGAGCATGAATAGCGTTCCAGTTATCTCGATCTGCGTAATGATCCAACCCAAAACTTAGTGACAAACAGCCATTTCCTTACACTCATGGATTCTATATGTCTGAATCTGAGAACATGGGAGAACAACTTGTCTCTGCTACACAAGTTTGGGGGCTAGGTGTTGCTTGACCGCTGGGGGGGCTAGAACCATCTGAAGACATCTGGGATTGGTTGGCTGACACAACAGTCCCTAACCTTTTTGGCACTAGGGACCAGTTTCATGAAAGACAATTTTTCCATGGATGGGGGCAGGGGGCCAGTAGATTCTCATAAGGAGGGTGTAACCTAAGTCCCTCCCATCTGTAGTTTACAGTTAAGGTCGCACTCCTATGAGAAGTTAATGCCACTTCTGATATGACAGGAGGTGGAGCTCAGGTTGGTGATGACAGAAGTGATGGGGAGCAGTTGTAAATATGAGTACAGATGCAGCTTCACTCCCTCACCTCTTATGTGGCCCCGTTCATAACAGGTCACAGACAGGAACCAGTCCACAGACCAGGTCAGGAGACCACAGGCTGGGACATCTCCATATAGCCCCTCCATGTGGCTTGGGCTTTCTCATTGCATGGTGGCTGGATTCTAAGAGCAAGTGTCCTCCCAAGAGGACAAATCAGAAGTGCATCACATTTTAATGGTCTACCTAAGAAATTATATGTCATCATTTCTACCATGATAGTGGAGGGAATTTCAAAGATCTGCCCAGATTCCAAGGTAGAGGATATGGAACACACCACTAAAAAGGAGGGTCATCAAGGCCTCAGGTAAGAAGATGTGGGATGGGAGATATTATGGCAACTATCTTTGGAAACTTCAGTCTGCTAAGAGGAGTACAGAAGACATAGCCAAGAAGGCAACAGCAGCCTCTCCATGTTCTGCACAAGGTGTGATCATAGCCTCTCCTCCATCTTTCCCCACAAATGGAGGCCAGACCAGACTATAATGCTTGATGGACTTTATGAAAGGCTTGGAATGAACAAAAGAGAATGTCAATATAGACAACTTTATTCTATAGACTAGCTGTAGCTATGCTCAGAGGCACAGACTTGTCCCTGAAGAGTAGGACTTTCATTCTCAAGCTCTTAGAGTACTGCCAGGTTGTAAGAGTCAGCCTCTCTCCCCATAGAAGCAATGCCCAGGCAGGGGTTTCCTCAACCCAAGGTCAGAATGCAGGTTTCTAAAGCTCAGATAAAGGCAATGGTCTCCCTCTCAAATCTGCCCTCCTCAACTCAGGCTGATTAACAGTGGAAAAATACCTCCCTTCAAATACATGATCATGCCCTTTGGTTTTCCCTCGAACATAAGAACACATTAGTGGGATATTAGTTAATTTCCCAGTGCATAATACATTTAATACCGAATTCAACAGGTGCAGGGCTTCCAAAGAATAATCCAGGTTAAGTTTCAGCCATCCTGCTCAGGACTCAAGCAGAAAGGGGAGAATGGGCCTTCCTGGTTCTTCCAGGTTAAGCTCATAATTTCCTGTGAGCAGATGCATAAAAATACACAGACACACAACTTCCAAACACATAATCACACTTGAGAACGTTAACTTACCTATTGGACTAGGTATTAATTTGTCATGCAAGGAAATGAAGGCTTAGCAGAAGTTAAGGTTCATGCTCAAGTGTCTTAAACTAGGATTAATACCTCAAGCTAATACTTCTACTTATTCTTTCTCTTGGACCACACTGGCAGCCATATTCAGAAATTCTGATTTTGAATCTCATGCACATGGGTCAATATTTCCTACTTGGTATTAACTCATTCATCATCTTCTCTACAGGGCCCTTTGCCACAGGTTGTAGGTAGCTCCCGTCACAGTTCTCCCTCCTCCCTCTCCACCCTTCCCTTTGAGGCCATCAATTTATTTTCCATCTTTATGGCTTTGGCTTAGATCTGTAGCCATTTTCCCTAAGTGATAGAACACCTTGTATCCCAAAGAGAAATGTTGCTACTCTGTAAAGCCAGCCTTTCAGTGTCTTTTTAAAGAGAGTTCCTATGGTGTGGCAGATTTTAATGACCTCCATCTCTCATGCCTGCATTGGGTCACCTGAGCCACGCTACTCAAAATGATCTAACCACCTCATAATGCAGGCTGAGGCAATCTCAGGCTCACCGCAGGGCACTGGCCTAATTCATTATACCACTCAAAGCCATAAATCACAAGTGTTCCCCCCTTTCCTCCCTACCTTCCCACCAAAAAGGAGAGCTAACACGAAATCTATTTATATGGAATGATTATTCAATTAATTTTTTCATTACACTTGCCAGAAAGCATTGCCAGGATTTCTAAAGCTGCCCTGTGTGTTTACATTAATGATGATGGTGGTTCATGATACTTAACTTAGCGATCCCAGCCCATTTGGAGGTCATGACCAGCCATATGCTGCTGCCTGGAGACTGTGCAGGGGCGGCTGCCTGGTCAGGAACACGTGAGGGCCTGACACATATTTAGGAAAATCACAGAGGGATTAACATCTCTACAAGCTGTCCCCACTGCTCCATCCCCATGGCCAGGGCCTTAACATAAGCCTGGGCCCATATCTTTTCCAGCCCAGGCAATTACAAAAGCACTCTAATTGCTATTCCTATCCGTTTGACTCTATCCAACCCATACTCCACATAGGTTGCCTGAGTGACCTTTCAAAAGTGTACATCTTTAGAATGGGAGTGTCTGGTTGCTTCCTTGCCTAATACATAACAGTGGTGCCCAGTGGCCCATGGAATATAACACAAGCTCCCAGCTTGCTTTGCATGCAATACCCTTTGCAATCTGACCCCTAGCCACCTGGTCAGCCTCAGCTTCTATTACCTACTCCCCCTAGATGAGGCCCATGGTCCAGCCAAATACCACTAAACCACACACAACTCCTCAAACAAACTAGTTCTCCCACATTCCCACACCATTTCCTCTGACTGAAAATGTCTTTTACCACCTTGAACACCTTGAAAATTTGCACCCATTATTCAATACCCAGCTCAAATGTCACCTCTTCTGGGAAGATTGCTCACAAGGCACTAGCAGTCCTCCTCTGTGGTCTCTTAGCACATTGTACATGCTTTGATCACAGCCCTCACCTCATAACTCACTTTCCTGTGAGTTAATTAAGTCAGAGTCTTGGTCATTCTTTTTTGTACCCCAAACAAGGCAACACTCAAATGAGTACTTTACAAAAAATGCAGATGGTTTGGAATTTACCCAAACATATTGAGAAACTCAGGAACTGGTATGATTAAGTTTCCAAAGCTGTTTCTTTTGCTGCCAGCCTGGCAGAATCCATAGACCTTGAGATGGGATCTACCACCCCAGCATGTGGCTGGCCTTGGAGCAGATATTTGATGACTGCTCCCTAAATGAACGGAGGAGTGTGTCTGTTGAGCAGACAGAATCACAGAGGAAGGTTATACAAATGAAGGCAACAGGGCAGTGGCTGCTCTTTATTTCCTCTGACCATGATAGGCCAACACTAATCTAAAAGGCATGCTAGTTATGTGAATCTATTTGGAATGAAATGGATGAGATGTTGACTTGGCCTCACGTATGTGCACCTTGACTTCTAGGCTCCTGGTAGACACAATGTGTCCTGGTAGCAAGCGGTTGTCTCTTCCTCTGGACTCCAGCTGCAAGAAGGGAAGAGGAGGGGTAGGTGATGCAGGCACAGTCTTTAGCCAGCACAGCCGCAGGAGTGACTGCTCCGAGTTTAACAATGTCTCTGGAAATCCCAGCCCTCTCTTCCTTTGTTCAGGCCCTGAGAGACTCTCCCAGATCCACTGACCCCCAGGCTGTGATCCATCACCTCCTGCCCTACTGTTGCTGAAGTCAAGCCCCTAAATTGCTTCTACCTCCCTCCTGGGTGGGACAGATGGCTCCCAGAGAATGTCTGTGACTCAAAAATTGACATCCCTCCTACTTTTACCACAAAAGAGTATATGCATTCTCAAGGATTGAGTAACTGATTGTAAGAGTTTACCTGGTCAGGCCTTCCTCAGTATGTAGACATTCCCACTGGATGGATACAAAGCTTTCCCTGTGAGGACCAGGGGGAAAAAAAGGGCAGAATTTGTCCTTGTGGCTATGGAAATGGCTGTTAAGTTCACATCTGAAACTGTTGTAACCTTTGTGTAAAGAACTGATCCTCCCTACCATGGAGGGTTGGAACAACCTCTGTGCATTGTTGACTTAAGGTACACAGAATCCACTGCCTGCTCAGAGCCCCCTCTTGGCTTCCACCACCATGAGCTTCCTGGCCTGGACACTTTATCTTCCTGGGAGCAACCAACATGCAGGGCTTTTAAGGACTGTACTCTGAGTTAAGTTTTCATTGCCCATTGTGCCCCCAGCTGAGAAAGTTTTTGGAAAGCCTGAAAAATTCTAGGAATATCCAGAAAATAAGAAAAAGGGGGAAGGAATTAACATGTGTTGAGCTTCTACTATGTGCCTGGGATCAAATATGTATCATTCCACTTCAGATTCCCAACTTACCACATAACAAAGTCAATATTCTCCCTGATTATGGATGAGGAAACAGAAGCTTGTATGGGTTAGGTTACTTATCCAATTTTGTATAGGTGTCAAGGACATGGTTTATCTGACCCCAAAACCTTTATTTCTTTCATTATCAAATCCTTTCTCCAGGAGGGCCTGAAGTAAAAGTCTGAGTTTTTGTGACCCTTTGGTCATTTTAACTTGATTAAAACTTGTAAAGAAAGAGACAGTGCTTGGAGTACAAATTACCAAAGTTCCAGCAGCACAAGACTCAGGGTTCTAGAAGGATGGGCTGTAGAGGAGCTGAGGGCCAATGACCCCTTCACTACTGAGCTGAAGGAGAGGGTGGGGGAGGCAATCAGCTGATTCATTTCTTTGGTTGGAGAGATAAGGTGAAAAGAGCCAGCTATGAAAATTCAAAATCAAATATACATTTAT
The DNA here is from genome assembly GCA_963574355.1 of Loris lydekkerianus. Classification (NCBI taxonomy): domain Eukaryota; kingdom Metazoa; phylum Chordata; class Mammalia; order Primates; family Lorisidae; genus Loris; species Loris lydekkerianus. Next base: position 10,865 of record CAUYPK010029693.1, read on the forward strand.
TAAGAACACATGCTGCACAGGTATTGTACAAGAAGACAGGGGTGGGGGAAAGAGGGAGGAAATTCAAAAGAATAGTGAGACAAAGATTGACCTTGAGGACAGAAGGGGAATAAAGACTCACAGACAGGTAAGTCTTTATTGTAGACAGTAAGTCTACTGTCTATTAGTAACTCTATTGTCTACTGTAGACAGTTAGTCTACAATAAGCCTACCAGTCTCATTGCATTCTGATAACAACAAATACACTTCCAATCTGGGGTAAGTACACAGGAGCAATTAATTCTGGTGGGCAAAAGAGGTGTAGGAAAAGCTGGCACCAGAACGAAGCCGAGAATGTTCCACGCAGGTGGCCTCAGCCTGTGTGAGAAGAGCTGGCAGGGGATGGGCCTCCAGAGTAGTCAGTTCCCTCCTGACCACATAAAGGTGACAGGTGATTATTTTGTTTCCCCAGGCAGATTTGTTTAACTTCCTTTCGGTGGAGACCTATAAATGTTATCATAGTCCCTGCTGTAAAGTTTTGTAGTCCTTTAAAAAAAAAAAACAAAAAAAACGCAGGCTCTTAATTCACTTCACTGCCTACAAGGGACAGTGAAGTCCTCAAAGGACAGATGGCAGGGGGAAGAAAAAGGTGGTGCTTTCATCAGCACCAGCCCCATTTCCTGAGGGATCTTCTCTTGTGCCCCCTTTCTGCTCTCCTGCCCTCCCCTACCTTCTTTCCCTCTCCATTCCTCTCAAGTTTGTGAAGTCTGGATGGCAAAAAAAAAAAAAAAGCCAGCCACAAAAGACAGGGGAGACCAATGGAAAGGGTAGTATGGTTTAGTGGAGGTCCTTCTGTTTTTATTGCTGTCAGAACACACAGCACTTTTGTCACCAGCCTCCGAGGAACAGCCATCTGTGGGCAGCTATCTGATCCCCTCTCTTGGGAATTAGCAAGGATTCAGCGGTCAAGGCTGGCCAGCCCTCTATCTACCAGAGACAAAGTCAGGAATGTGAATGCTAATTCTTTAAGCTACTCAACAGCCATGGTTTCTCTTCAATTACCTAACTAAACACAAGGTTATCCCATAACTCGAACTTATTTTCCTTTACCTGAAACAGTCGGGGAACCTGTGAAATGTTTGCTTATGTCATGGAAGAAGCCATCTGGTCCTCTGCCTATTCCACTGAAGAAGGAGGAAGACCAAGAAGTCTTTAATCTCCTTTGCATTGCTATTAAAATGCATCTGTGACCCCTTTGGAAAATTTGAAACATCCCAGAAAGTATTAAAAAGAAACTAAAACAACCAAACATAACCTTATCATCCCACACTTCAGAAGTATCATTGTTAGTATTTTGGTACATTCCTTTACACATCATATTTTGCAATTTATTACTTTTTCCTTCTATTTTTTCATCAACTAGTTGCAAATAGCCCATCAGGAATCTTTGGGTTATGACAGAAAATACAACTCACACCACCTTAAACAGAAGGATTAAGGCACTTTGGGGATTTATGGGCTCAGAAGGCTCAAAGTTTAGGGAAAAAGCAAATACCGTATATACTCGAATATAAGCCGAGTTTTTTCGGCACAAAATTTGTGCCAAGTTTGGGTTTTTCGGCACAAATTTTGTGCTAAAAAACCTCGGCTTATATTCGAGTATATACGGTACTAGATGGGGTGGAATTCAGAGATTCACACTATGCCACCAAGGACTGAGCTCTCTCCACCTCTGCTCTGCTTTTCTGTGGGGTCTCCAGCTTAGTTTGGCTTTCTCCTCGTGGTGGCAGAATGGCACTTAGGCAGGCTCTGCTCTTTTTCAAGCCTTCTTGCCAAGTAGTCAAAGTCTCCCATCTCTGAGCCCAACCTGACTCCAGGATGATAAGGCACTCTGATTGGCCAGACCTTTGGCACACGCCCTCTCTTGAAGCCAATAGGAGTAATCTCTACCTCCAAATATAAGGAACTGAGAAGGAAGAGGTGGTTCCCTATAAGGAATCAGGAGGCCCTGGCCAATTTCATGATCCTCTGGTAGAATTAGCATTGGAGACACTGTCCACTGTACTTATTGCTGTCACCATGTACTTTAAGGATTCCAGCTGTCCTCTGACTCACACCTCCACTGATGCTGAGATGTGAGCAGCAGGAGAGAAATGCATCATGTTACTTTCTTCCCTAAAGTGAACCTGAGACTTTGGATTTTTTCACATGCTTCAAATAGCCATTTGTGGTAGATGTCTTACAGTAGTGTCTGATTCTCTTACTCCCAGCCTCAAATTCCAAAAGCCAGGTTAACCCTATGAGGTCCAGCCTTGGGTCCCGTCTTGTACCACAGCCATGAACTCCTGTAAGGAGCCTAGGCCCAGGATAGTTTCTCATTGGTCTTTATGAAATTCTTCTTTTATTATCCTGCTTCTTATAGCCTGTTAACAGGAGCATAGAGAAATCTGTAGGAATAAGATCCTTAAGCCTTTGGGGTTTGTGAAGCTGCACCCATTAGATTTAAAATTTATAGGTTCTACATATGTGAGTGTTAGTGCTATGTAGAACAAAGGAGGCCTCCCATCACAGCAATCAGAACAAAGGAAAAGGATGTTGGCGAACAAAAATAACAATGTGCACAGCAAGCATTTCCCCATGTCCTTAAATATCCTTTGAAAGCACGATTTTTAATAGCTGCATAACACTCAACTGAATAATGTGCCATATTAACCAATCCTTGTTGGATATCTTCTAGTTTTTGTGTTTGTTTTTACTATTATTCCTATAAGGAATATCCCTACATATAAATTTTTAACTGCTTCTTTAGTTATTTCCTCAGGATAAATTCCTATAAGTATTGGGTCATAGGCTTTTGCTACATTGGTCCAAATTGACTTCCAGAAAGGCACTGTTATACACCAATCCATAGCTGTGACTTGATTCTCAGCTGGCCCTTATCATACTGAGAGTCTGAATGTTGGTTATTCATTCAGACAGTCAGAAATGTACTCATTATATTGTTTTGTTAACGTGAGGAAACCAGCATATCAGGATTGGTGGGAAATTTAAAGTAGATAACAGACTAAAAGTGATTTCTGTCATTTAGCTTTGGAAGAGTTAAAGTTATACCAAAATAAGAAAGTGAAATGAAGAACTACCCTGCTTTGAGTTGTGTATGACATGAAGCCATGGCAGTGTCCTGCTGGGTCCCATCTTGACATACAACTGCCCTAATAGTGCAGTATTGATAGAACCCTAGGTCTTGGGGAAGTAAAATATGAAAATTATTTTGGCAGCCAGTTTTTGTTAAAGTCAACCAAATACATCTTTTTTAAAAAATTTCTTTCTTTCTATTTTTTATAGATAGAGTCCTCCTATATTGTCCAGGGTGATCTCAAACTCCTGGCCTCAAGAGATACTCCTACCTCAGCCTCCTAAAGTGCTGGGATTACACGTGTAAACCACCACCCCTGGCCCCAAAGTGTATTTTTGTTCTATCTCATCATCCAAGCTACATAGAGGCAAAAATTAATCCAGTCATTCATTCTTTTATTCAACAGTTTGTGAGATATTTATTTGTAAGACATTATTCTAGGTATTTGAGGCTACAGAATTTCATACAAAGAAAACAAGCCTACTCTGTAATAGCTAAGTGAATACTTCCACATGTAAAGGAAGAAATCAGAAATATGTGTATTACCTTTATTGAGATGAAATTATTCCTAGTTAAAAACAAGACCTGGTGGTGAGTTAATTGATTTATTAACTTGTCCAGAGAAAGAATGTATTAGACCAAAGGGAGATGTGATCACAGAACCTAGAAAAGGGAAAATCAGGAGAGATTCCTGTGGGCAGTACCCGTCAAAGCATTCTTCCAGTATTTTAAGAAGTCCACAGAAATATATGATTTGTTTGGATTCTCTGTGGACATAGATGTATCAGACTATCAGAGGCTGACACTAAACATCCAAATCTGCCACCAAGGCCCTTTTCTCTGATTTCTTATAATCCATGCAACCTTCTAATAATTTAGCTTTATACATACTTTTCCTAGACAGAGAAAATGTGTAGATCATGCAAATGTGAATGCCTGCACCTCTTGTAAGTTGTATTTCCCATTGTAAATTAGTGAATTGACATTTTGATTTATATACAGGATATTCTTGTGAGCTGAGTTAATTTGCACCCTGAAAAACTGTTCTACTTAGTATGCTGAGAGAATCAGGCTTCTAAGCCCTCAAGGCTGAGGGTCAGATTCAGCAAAGTAGCCACCTGATGACCAGACAACCTGGTTGGCACACTGCCTGGTATGTAGAAGTTGTTCAACAAATGCTTCCTGATTCAAATTGATCTGAATTGAATGTATTTTATTTAATTAATCTTGGGGAAGAGATAAGGACAGTCTCATAGCCATGGGAAGTTACCAGTATAGATCAATTGGAGCTATGTGAATAGATGGGACCATCCAGGAATAATAGAATTCATAGAGAGGGGGAAAGAGGAGCTGATGGTGTAACTTAGGGAATTCCCATAAGAAGGAAATGGATGAGGAAGAACAGTGACTGGAGCATTTGAAGTTGAGTCAGAGAGGAAGTCTTGGTAGGCTGAAGATAATGTATGAAACACCCCAAGTTCTAGTGTAGCTTCCTCTACTCTGTCCACAGATTAACTATTGGCTTTAAAGATTATTTATAGGACCCCAAATTTTTGTCACTAAACTTTGACCCTTCCCCTAGGTTCCAAATGCCTGTATTCAACTATTTGCCATCTATATCAGATGTCTGCTAGGGCTCCCTAATAAGCTTGAATCTAACCTTTCTCTCCCCCAGTCTCTGAGCTCATTCAAACCAGTCTCCTGAGTCATTCAAACCAAAAACAAAAGCATCACCCTTTATGTTAGCATCTTCTCTACACACCTGCTTCCTGCGTCAAATCCATTGCTGCTTTCTGTGATTCTATCACAAAAATATGTCTCAAATTCATAAACATCCCTCCTTATCCACTACTCTCAGTCAAGCCACCACTATCTCTTGCCTTCTAGATGATCTTCTTAATTATACCATTGGCACTTCTATTCTTTTTTAGATACACATTGGCTTGTGGCAATCATCTGCCTAAAAACATTTAATGGATTTCCATTGTAAACAGGATAAAACACAAAGTCTTCACCATGGCCTAAAAGTTTCTCATGAAGTAGTGTGGAATAACCCTCCAACTCCACCTTCTACCACCAGTTCCCTGATGATGACAATCCAACCACACTGGCTGGCTTTCATCCATATGAATATATCAAGCTCTTTCCTTCTTTGGGGATTTGGCACTTATTGTTCTTTCTGGCCCAGAGCCCTTTCCCCAATCTTTTCAAGCAATCAATTATTATTCAGGTCCTATTTTAAATGGACTGAACATTTGTGCCCCTCCAAAAAAATCTATAAGTTGACCAAAAAAAAAAAAAAAATCCATATGTTGAAATTTTAATTCCCACTATGGTGGTATTTGGAGTGGCATCTTTGGGAGGTCCTTTAGGTCAAGAGGGTAGAGCTCTCATGAATAAGATTAGGGCCCTTATAAAAGAGACCCCAGATAGCTCTCCAGCTCATGTGAGCATTCAATGAGAAGTTGGCAATCTATTACTAGGAAGAGGGATCTCACCAGCACTTGACCATGCTGGCACCCTGATCTCAGACTGCCAGGCTCCAGAACTGTGAGAAATAAATTTTTATTGTTTATGAACCATCCCAGTCTATGGTACTTTGTTATATCAACCTGAACTTACTAAGACACCACTCAAATAGCTCCTCCTAAGCACCTGTAAGGACCTGATCAATTAGTCCCAAATAAAGCCATACTGTGACACATAGTTTTATTCCTTTTTCTCCATGGTGCTTCCTTATTTTTAATTTGTTAATTATCTTTCCTACTCCATCTCCCCACCACACCCTTTGAATAAGAGCAGGCACATTTTTCCCTACCACTGTGTTCTCTAGAATCTGAAATACTGTCCAGTGCATAGTAGGTGTTCAATAAACATTTATTCATTAAACAATGAATGAATATAAAGCAAAGGGCTAAAAGAATCTCATATGAGAGAAGAAAAAGGAGAAAATCAGCCTGTTTGTTTTTTGGCAGAGTATATTTTTCTCCACCAAGAATCCCCATTAAAGAATCTAGTTCCAATGGTAATATTTTGTTTTGCATTCAAAGATCCAAATATTTGATCTCTCGTTCTTCATAACAGCCTCAGGAGGCATGCTAAAAAAGAAAACAAATCCAGCCACCCTGTTTTAATACCAGAAAAAATTCAAGCTCAATATTTATTCTGGAATACAGAGGCATGAATCAAGAGAAAAAAAGTAACAAGAAGATATAATTACAATTGAACCCCACTTTCTATTTTGTTCACCTTGAACAGATAACTTAACCTCTCTGACCCTTCATATCCCAAACTGTGAAGTAGATGAACCAATACATGCCTCTCATTAGCTCCCAAGTCTATTTTAACACATAAAATGTGAAAAATACATAACAATGACTTAAGGTTAGACCACTTCTAGGTTATAAAGCCTGTGAATTTTTTGATAGCTTTGAAGAAAAGAGTAAATTATTATTTTTATGATCATAATTCAAGGTCAGTTTATCACATTATATAGCTTTGAAAAGAATTGTTTCTAACCAGAGAAATAACATGTTTATATTACTGACTGTTACACTAGTAATAGGATCCGTCGCTACAGCTTCAATGAAAAGAAGAAACTAGAATGAGAGGAATGGAAAATCAATTTATCTGCTTTTCCAACCTAACATTTATATGCTGACACCAAGTGCTGATAGTTACTGAGTCAAGTATCAGATGTTTATGTAATGCCTCAAACACCGCGCACTGCCAAGATTTTCTTCTGCAAATTCCAACTGCCTGACTTAAGTTCCAAAGAGGATTTCTTTTTTCTTCTGCATATCCATGCCATTACCTTGAATATTTTCCACCTGTATTTCATAAGGTAAGATAAATGACTTACTAGTTACATAAGTTAGAAGTGACATTTGCTACAAATACCCCCAAACTGAACTAATATTAGTTTTTAAACATTTGGGCTTATTTGTCTCTTCCAACAAGAATTACAGGAGGGGGCAGGCAGAAGCTGAGGGTGGTAAATCAATGATGCCTTTAGGAACCCAGCAACGCTGTGCTGGCAAATGTTTAACTATCATTCTGAAGGGACAGTACTTATTTGTCACATTTGCCAATTTCTATAGTGTACATCCTTCCACCCTGGTTTGATTTCAAGCTCCCAAAGTGACGTATCTGAATTCAGGGTTGGGAAGGAACTCAGTAGCACACCAACATAAAGTATTTCCTCTGTTTGTGTCACAGACATATATAGCCTCAAGAGCATTAGAGAACAGTAAATTAGTAAAAGAATTAGGAAATTATGAGCTTGGAGTATTAGTTTTGTTTGAATACAATGTATTTAATTGTAAATTTATATAAAGTAATTTTTAATAATGTCTATACTTAACAACAGGCATGCAAAATTCCTGCTAATTTAATAGTCAGAGCTCAAAATCTGGTATAAGCCAGCTCCAGCACATGGCTGAGAGCAGGCCCCTTACATTATCATGCTCTGCCATCCTTCATGTCAGCCTTCATCTGCATGGTCATTGCCTCCTGGTCACAAGATAGCTACTGCCCTTCTGAGTCTCGCATGTGCATGCCAAGCAAGAAAAAGAGAATAGAATAGCTAAAGGGGCATAGCACTTTTTAAGAAATACTTCCCCAAGCTCTATCCAGATGTTTCTGTTTACAACACATTGGCCAGAATCAAGTCCCCTGTGCCTAGCTTGAAGATGGCTAGATGGAGGCTGAGTTAGCCAACCAAATGGGTCTGCTATAACCATAAAAACATATATTTATGGAACTCCACTTTTAAAGATACCAGCCTTGGCATAAAGAGGCAGGGATGAAACTAGAGTGGCTGAAAACTCAGTGCTTGCCCTCAAAGATTCTTGGAAGATTAGACATGCACGCATACAAGTATAACCCAACAATTCCAGGTGAACTGTTCTTCAACAACACAGGTAAGAGACAAGTGTTGGTTCAGAAGCTAAACATCTCTGCAGTTGGCAGAGGCAGGCCTCACTCTGGACTGGGTGGGCCATTCCGACAGAAGGGCCGATCATCACAGAAAGAAAAGTCAGGTCAAACGGGTAACTGCCAATGGGTTTATAAAATCTGCTTAATTTGAATCATTAATTAGTGTACATGGGCATGGCCTTTGTGCACTCCCCTATTTCAGTGATTTTAGCTAATTGCATGGGAGATTTAGATTTGTGTTAAAATACATGGACTAAAATTAAATTGCTCTCTCTGCCATGACCTACCTGCTTTTTCTAGGTAATAGCTAATTATCATTTTTCTAAGCTTAGTCCAATACTTTTCAAAACCCTCTGGAAACATTAGTGGTATCAAGTGTTTGTTTTCTCTTTAACTGTTCCATTTTTAAAATGCTATGTTCCAACCCAAAGCAGAATGCCACCACCACCACAAATCATTAAAACCATCATGTTAGCATTGCCAAAAGTTGATCATAATGAACGTTTAAATATCAGGGCCATTTCTTTGGAAACTTCTATCTTCGTCAAGGTTGAATTAAATTATGCCCATATGTCTTTAAAGTTTCTGAACTCCCTCATGTACCAGGACAGAGTGGAGGACCCTCACTCTTGGTGTATGAATGGACATCACCTAAGTGAACAAGAATGACAGTTGCTGTAAGTTGCTGAGCTAGACAAGCCTTTGGGGCTATTGAATCAGGCCATCAATTTTGCCTGATGTAAAAGGTTATTCTCTTATTGCCTTTCAGTTTTGCCCTTTTCTTTCTGTACAGGTCACCACTAAATTCCCGACTTAAAAAAAATTAGTATAATGGCCTGTCTACTACACTCATAGTTCTGGGAAGTTCAGAGAAATCCTTTCTACAAGGTACTTCAGAACCTGTGACAGACAACAGGCTCCTTCTCTCCCTAGCAATCCAGAAACCTTTGTTTTCTCCTCTCCCAGGAGAACACACTTTGCCCCACATAAAAATAATATTCTAATCAGCTAATGCTGCATAACAAGTGACCCCCAAACATACTGCCCTACTGCAGTAAGCATTTTTTTTCTGGCTACCAGCTCTGCAGAGTTTCTGAGACAGTGCACTGTGCCAGCTGCGATTTCACTTAGCTCTGTGACAGGCTTCAGGTTGGATTCTGGTAGGTCCCCAATCTCTACTTGGCATGGTCTTTTCAGGGTAGACATCTAGAGCACAAAAGGGGAGACAGGAATACACATGGCCTTTTGAGGGCTTGGTGGGGGACTGACAACTGCTGTGAGTACTCCCTTTCCACTGGTCAAACCCAAGGTCAATGGAGAATGAAATATATATCCCTTGTGCCAGTGGAAAGTACGTAAAGTCACGTGGCAAAGGGAATAGATGAATGATTCCAATTCAGGAGGGCTGCAAGAATTGCAAACTAGGATTTCATCTTCCCCAGATATCCTTCCCTTTCTGAATCATCTGTTTTCTCACAAGCAGTTTGCACATCACAGTTTTGTAAAGATGATTTCCAATGACTGATCGTGTCCTTTCATCAATAAGTATACATTAAATGCCTGTGAAATACCTCACTATTCACCCTGAGGGCTAAGAGCTGGAAGGCTACTCTTAAAAAAAAAAATTAGTTAATGGAAAGAACTTGCAATTGCTTGATATTACAAAGCAAGATACATGCGTATGATTAAAAGTCAGAATGGGGAAGGGGAGGTAGATACAAGAATGGCATTTTCAAAAGGAAAAGAACATCTCAGGGTAGGAAATTCTCCTTTGGGAATGACATTACTTTAGACATACGTCAATCCTAACTTTTACAATCAGGTAAAGTCTGAATAATCAGATTTAACTAGTCAGTAGGTGGTTTACATTTGGGCCCCATTTCTTTACTCCTAATTTTTAACGAACTAGCTTTCCACTCTCTGATTTTTTAATAATAATAAGAAGAAGAAATGCAGAATGGCACAAATATAAGTATTCTTCAGAATTCTTTTGTAATACAAACATTCATAGCCCAAATTGATTCATGTTATAGGTTCAGATTTCCTTCCTTAAAACCAGAAATACCTTCCTACAGAGACTTCTATTCACATGTAAAGAAATAACACTCAAGCAAACAGTGCCTGAAGTATTTCATTCCAGGCAAGAGACCTTGGTCACTTGGTTCTGTGGTCCCCTGGCAATGGTGGTGCATGAAGAAATTGCTTTGTGTCTTTTATCTGTTTCAACTGAGGAATTAAAGAAGAGACATTGAAGCTCTGTACCAGTCTGGATTCAGTTCCCAAGTTTTGCTTCCTGGATTCAGGACTTCTGGCCCTTGATCTGAATTGGATTCTAAGAGCTGGCAGGTCACTGAGCCTTCCTTCATTTTACATGATGAAATGGATGCCTAGGAGTTCAATAAATTTGAATAAAACTGGGACTAAACTCCAAGTCTCCTGATTTTACAAGTGAAGGCAAGAGTCTGCCAGTGATGTCCTAGGTCCCTCTTGTGTTCCTAGAACATTTCCTATAAGCCATCTCCTTTCACTAACCTCTAGCTCCTCAGAATAGGCAGAGACTGGAGCCTTGACTTCAGACGGAACAATTTGACTCAACTCACAACTCTCACATATTTGCTGGGTATCCTTGAGAAAATGGCACAGTTTCTCTATGCTTCCATTTTCTCCTCTGTAAAATAAGTCTGATGATACCTAACCTGCAGTGGATTCGGTGGAATAATATAGGGTCTGACAATTAAGGTAGCAAACTTGCCACCAGGCATTGGCAGCACTGTACAACCAACTCGGTAAGGGTAAGGTTTCACAACCTTGGTATATCACTGTCTCACAGCTGTGTTCATGTCAGCATTTGGGAGTGTCTCGCTGAGGGGCATTCCTTATTGTTGTTACATGTTTCTGTGTGCTGTTGGAGCTTGAATTAGAGCAATGAACAAACATTAAATTGTGTGTTAACTTTGGCAAGAGTGGACATGAAATCAGGGACATATGAGTTCAAGTTTTGAGGGACAATGCCATGAAGCAAATGGCAATTCACAAATGGATTACTGTATATACTCGAGTATAAGCCGAGTTTTAAAAACTGGCTTTTTAAAGTTAAAAAACCGAGTTTTTAAAACTCGGCTTATACTCGAGTATATACGGTAAATGTTTCTCTGAGGGGAGAGAAAGCATCACTGATGAGGAGAGGTCAGGGCACCAGTTACAAGCAGAACTGATGAAAACATTGCAAAACTTAATTGAACTGTATGTCAAAATAATTGGCTGACTGTGAGAAGCAGACCAAGCAAACATTGATAGACAAACAGTTAGGAACATCTTAACTGAAAACCTTGGCATGATAAAGGTGTGGTTCTTGCATCATGGCAGTGCACCGGCTCACACAGCACTGTCAGTGAGGGAGTTTTTAGGCAATAAATAAATAACTGTATTGAAACATGTTCACTATTCACCTGGCCACCAATGACTTTTTTCTTTACCAAAAGATAAGGGAAATATTGAAAGGAAGACATTTAATGACATTTAGGACACCAAGGTTAATATGCTGACCACTCTCATAGGAATTTAAGAAAAAGAGTTTGAAAATTGCTTTGAAGCATGGAGTAGGCACTAACGTCAGTGCATAGCTTCCCAAGGGGAACACTGCAAAGGTGACTGTAGTGATATTCAGCAATGTAGTATGTAGTATCTTTTTTGTTTTTTTTTGAGACAGAGTCTCAAGCTGTCGCCCTGGGTAGAGTGCAGTGGTGCCATAGCTCACAGCAACCTCAAACTCTTGGCCTTAAGTGATTCTCTTGCCTCAACCTTCCAAGTAGCTGGGACTACAGGTGCCTGTCACAACGCCCAGCTATTTTTTGATTGTAAATGTCATTGTTGTTTGGCAGGCCCAGGCTGGGTTCAAACCCGCCAGCTCCAGTGTATGTGGCTGGCGCCCTAGCCGCTTGAGCTACAGGCGCCAAGCCAGTATGTAACACTTTTAATAGGACGAGTTTGCCAACTTAATTGTTAGATGTTATACATTGCATAGCACCTGACATGTAGGAACAGAGTGAAAAATAGTCATTATGATGGTGACAGGCGAAATGAGCATGATGGTCTCAATGGTCTATCCAGAAATATACCTGCACACAGCACTTGGCTGTGGCATGAATTTGCCTGAAACCCAGGCTGGGCTTCTGCAGTTTTTCTGCCCTGGGATAGCAGAATTCAGTCTGAGGAGAGTAAGAAGATAGAGAGGCTCCTGGCCCTGCCAGATACCCTGTTGGGGGACTTGAGGAAAAGGATACTTCCCCTGATACACACCCCACACACCCTGCCCAGGTTGTTATCAGGAATCTAATGAGTTAGTCTTGAATAAATGTATTATTGGGGTAGTATAGGGGAAAGTGATAATGGATCTTGAGATTCAGAGACTTCCCTGAGCATAAAGACATAGACTTCCCAAAAAATAAGTAGAGAAGAACCCCATGGAGACTGGAAGAAGGAGTCACTTGATATTGAAAAAAAAAAGAAAAGAAACTGAAAGTAGGGGAACAGGAAGGAGGAGGAATGGACCTCAAGGGACCCCTAAGGAGAGTCTGTTTTCTTGGGGCCTTCCTTTTGGGTTCTGGGAGATTATATGAGACAGTTTTAAGTCTTTCTTCCTTCAGTGTTGTAAGTCCTCTGAATTATCCCACATGCCTGGAGACAGCCTAGTCCAAGCTTGAGTGGTAATACAGCTGGGACAAAGTGTCAGGACCATAAAGAAAAACAGGACCTGTCTCACTTGTCCTGGAGGTAAAAGTTAGACTGTCCAAAGTCAAACTATACAACTCCCAAGGGCAAATGTGAATTGTCAGTGACAGCGCTGCTTGTCTAGAAGGAAGACAAATCTATTTTCCCGTCTCACCATGTCTCAAAATTTGAGAGAGTCTTCCATTGTACAAGGGACACCCTCTTCCACATTATTGTGAAGAACCCAGGAGGTCCTGCCCTTCATTCTCTCCTGCCAAATGGTACTTGTGTGGCCCAGTGGAAATAAGAGAGGGGCCCACTGCTCGGCTATATATGCCCCTCAGTGGCCACACAAAGACCAGAGAGGAACCTGGAATTACCGCTGTGCGGAAGCCACAACCCTTTCTTAAGGACAAGTTACCTTATGAAGTCTCAGTTTCCCTGTCTGTAAAATGGAAAGAATAGCCCCTACTGCATATGGGTATCACAGGACCTACATGAGCAGGTTCAGCTTTATTAAAACACCCTGTTCAGGCAGCGCCTGTAGCTCAGTGGGTAGGGTGCCAGCCACATACACCCAGGCTGGTGGGTTCGAATTCAGCCCAGGCCATCTAAAGAACAATGACAACTGCAACAACAAAAAAAAGCCAGGCACTGTGGCAGGCGCCTGTATTTCCAGCTACTTGGGAGGCTGAGACAAGAGAATTGCTTAAGCCCAAGAGTTTGAGGTTGCTGTGAGCTGTGACACAACAGCACTCTACCAAGGGTAACATAATGAGACTCTGGTCTCAAAGAAAAAATGCCCTGCTCAGTGCCTGACACACGGCAGAAATCCAGGCAGTGTGACTTCCCTTCTTCCACATATCAGTAACTCTGAAATCAACTCTGTCAGTGTGCCTGTGGGAAAAAAACATGTGCTTCCAACAGCACTGTGGCAAGACCCAAAATTTGGGCACTCCAAGGAAAGCTTTGCAAAAAGAACACATATTGAGCCTCATCAAAAAGGGTACTCTAGCAGGAAATTGTTTCTAGGAATAGGGTACAGCATCATTTCAAAGAAGAAAAAGTACCTAGATGGAAAAGTGAGGCAGCTGAACATTGCTCAACTGCACCCATTTCTACCAAGGTGCAGGGGGCAGGTTAAAATAGACTAAGGCTTTAAGGGAAAAGACGTCCCAAAGTGTAGATCTGAGGGACGTAAGCAGAGACAGAAGGCACAGCCCACCCCTGGGGCATAATGGCTTAGCAATGAGGGAGTAGGAAACAGGGAGGTCGGGGTGATGCTTCACAGGAGGACAGCATGTGCACTGACCCAGGGTGTTCTTTACAAAAACCATTGGCACAGCAACCTCAGGCTCTTCCACTTTAATCATTCCTGACCAAATGCCAGCAAGGTTAGGAACTCAGCACAGTGACCTCACTCCAGGCCACCCCGTGCTGCCAAAGTGGTCAGGAGGCTCCAGTTTCCTGGGGATTCAGCCTTTAGGTATCTTCTTTCTGGCATCACTGCTGCCGGGTTCCCCTGTGCAACTCAGCACGCGGTCCCTTCACTGCCTGAAGGTCTGTGCAGATTGTCAAAACACCAGCTGGTCCTACTCTACCCGGCTGCTAAGTCTAGAACAGGAAGGAGCTGAGGAGTTATGGACATGGCTTTGAGGGTTTTTTCATCATCTAAGGGTTCAATATTTAGAGCAATATTGATTCAATTTATCTAGTGTTGTAATGTTCCATTGGTTGCTAGGCAACAGAGTTCTTTCTTCCCTTTATTCTGGGTGGCTCATGGGAGTTTGACTACCAAAGAGATTACTTTGTGTATGTGAAGCTAAATGGACCTTAGGTGCCATACATAAGTGGAGGGAGACTGTTTTACTGGGCAGTGTTAAAACCAGGTTTCCTATCACATCTCAGTAATTGCAATTCACCCTCCAGAACAACAGGGCCATTCATATTCACATTCCCTTACAAGATACCCACTGAGAACAATTTAACACAAAGTTGTGCTGATCATAAAACCCTGTGTCATGTGCTTGCTATCCCATCCTCATAAAGTTCAAACCTGCACTGAGGCAAGGATGGATTTACCCCTCCCCGTAACATCCCCTCCAAACCCCACATTCATAACCAGAAATAGCAACACAGACTACAAAGGACAAATTCTAGTTTGTTCTTAAATCCTAATATGGCACCATCTTTCTTCATGTCCCTCATCCACCTTCTTCCCTCATCACCCCCAAATTGCTTCCCTTTTTTGAGACTTTTTTTGGTAAGTCCTTTACGCTGATGTTCACTGTGACTTTAAAATCCCAAATCAGAAGCAGCAGGCAAATGAAACACTGTCAGCTTGGGCTATACGGTTCAGTGACTTGGCATTGATGACGTTTATTTTGGAACCTGCATGATGGCCTGACCTATTTTAGGTTCTCTGCTTTAACCATCCCTCCCTCCCCCTTTTTTTCCAATTAGAAGTGAAGGCAAAAGGGAACAGTGGGGAGTCTAGGGGGAGTGGCGGGGAGAGGGAAGACCTGGAGTTCAGTTCTATAGAAATTCCACGTGAAGCTGCCCAAGTTGGCCATAACATTTTCACCACTGTCATAAAGGCGACTGTAAGCCCTACTGGAAAGTCTCAGGGCTGTGTCCACAAAATGGAAAGAAACTCTGGAGGTGATTCTCTGCCTGGTTTCCTGGGTGAGGCCACAGGAAATGCTCAAACCGAAGGCCGCATTTGATATTGTTCAGCATTTTCCTCAGTGAAAAGACCTGTTTGGGAGAGAAATTATTTCGTCCTTCCAAAGAGAAAAGCTATCGTGAGGAAGGAAGGGGAGGGGGAGGGAGAAACAAGCACAGGCAAGGGGCCAACTGCACACATCTACAGAGAATGAGAATGTAAAACAGATGCTGTGCCGGAATATAAACCATTGCCCCGGGAGCACCATCATCAGCCTCTGGAGAATAGGGTTTCTCAGATCCAGGCAAATAACACAGTAAGTCATTGACCGCTGCAGACTCATCATAACCAGCTCTGAGGAACGGCCCCCCTGGTCTGCCTGGCTCTCTGTCTCCACGTCTTTTTCATGGCTGTGCAGTAGCCAGCATTCCTCTGAAAAGATGTTATTCTCTAACCAGGAACAAGGTGTTCTCACCCATACCAGAGCTTCTTATCTTGCAGAAGCAGCAAGACCAGGAGCTCGGAGAGGGCGGTAGGAGCTCTCTAAGCTCTTCCTCCCCTAGTGGCCCCAGTGGAATTGGTTCCAGGAGAATGAGAATTATAAGGAAGCTAGTGGACCAAAGCTACTACAGGTACCTCAGGGCATCTGAAAAGTCACTCCTAAAGATGCCATACATAGGGAAAATGGGAAATTGTAGGTTTTATTGATAAAATTTTACAAAATATTCTTGACATATTGGCCACCTCTTTGTAAAATTCTGTAATGAATATTTTGTAAATGTATACTTAGCTACAATTTCCTGTTTCTCCCAGGTGTGGTGACCTAAAGAGGACTTTTGGGACACCCCACATTCGGAGAACCTCCCAGAGGAGTTGTAGCACTCATGGAGCAAATGGTGAAATCCAGTCAATGGTGCAATACTCATGGCAGCCACTGTTGAAGGTACCTCAAGAAAACTTCAGTGGCTATGGAAAAGATCCTATGCTTGAGCCACCTGGGACTGCCAAGGGAAAGGAAAGAAAGCCATTTAAAAGCTGTGAGGTCCCAGCACTGGGTAAGAAGACCAGAGGTATAACTGTCTTCTCTCTCCAATGCGTGGCCTAGGAACAAGCCTATTCAAGTAGAGCACAGTTCAACCAAAGGGTTCCAAGAACATAAAGGGCCACAGCGAGTCATAGCAAACAACTAAAATGAAGACAAAGTGTCTACCTGCATAGTGAGTCACTGAACTTGGACACAGTGATAAGTCCAGTCAGTGATTTGTTCCTGGAAAACTGAGCCCACATGGTCTTATACCATGTACTAGATTATTTAAATTAGCAGCTCCTATGAGCTATGAAATATACTGGCAAAACCAGAAATAGTCCTTTCTCAAGGCATTCTTCCTTGCCCTCTCTGAATCTTCTTTTAGAATTCCACATGGCAGGTAGGCACTGCAATATTTTTGTCCCCAAAATATTTTTTAGGAAAGCAAGCTCAAAATATCTACCTGTCAAACATTGCCTTTTGTTACTAGCCTGCCCCGTGGATGCCTTACAGAGACAGGCTGGAAATTTGGCCAGGCATTTTTTTTAGCCCTTTCCCTATATATTTCCTTTCTCTACGCAGTGTGTTTTCCTAGGATTATGATTCACATATTTATAATTAGAGCAGAAAAGGGGGAAAGGAGGTGATTCATGTTCTTTACCCATTCCCAGCACTGGTTAGCCTCTGGAATCTAGACTAACAAGGTTATATGTTGAGAGCCATAAGAGAGATGGAAGAAAGAGAAGGAAAAAAAGAAAAAGAGAAGAAGAGGAGGAGGAAGAGGAATTGGAAAAGGAGGTGTTCACTGCAAATATTTCCAGTTCTCAGACCCAGAAGGACCTTGAAACTGAGCTTGCTTGCTTTTACAGAATTCTGTTACACTAAAAGAACCTCATTTTGTAAGTGGAATCAGGTTTAACAAAGGAACATTGTGCCTTAAAATTAATTAATTAGAATAAATTTATTCTCTAATGAAATATACCATCAAGCATGAAAAAACTAAAGGGTAAAAAGTATTAATGTGCCAATTAAGAGAAGCAACCGTAAGGATGTCAGTTTATAGAAACTAACGCTGTGTCTATATACACAGATGGCTTTGAAAGACATCAACTCTTCCGACTGTTGGATTACAACCAACCAGTTAGTAACTGCTTGGTTGCTTGACTGAATTCAGCTGGTTTGTTTTGAAAATACCCCACAATCTGCATAACATCTTCACTTTTTGAACCAATTTGCTGGGTGCTATTTCACGTGTCTGCCTGAACCCAGACTGTTGGTGGATGACTAGTGGAAATTGGCTGAAGAAGAGAGTTAACAGTTAACAGCAAAGTCCAGCAGGCATGAGAAAATCCAACGGCGGGGGGGGGGGGGGCCCCAAAAGCCAATTCCAATTTAAGAGCGATACCAAACTGAGACAGTGGAACTGCCAGAGAGAAAACCAGATGATTCTAGAAAATTCCATCTTAAAACATGTCCAGGGAGCATAGATTTTCCTAGGCACCAGTGCTCCGGGGACAGCCCTGGAAAACAGGGAGAACCAGGGAGGCAATCTGGTCTCTCCATATGGGCATTTGGCGAGGTGACACTATTAGTCAGTGATCTATCGCACTCTCCTCCACGTGGAATGCCATTTCTATTTTCATAATCCAGAAGTTCTCGGGAACAGCACCCTTGATATACTGCTCAGCTGACCTTTAGTCAGTTTCAGCAGAACAGAGAAGTCCACAGAGAGCCAGTTGCTGATTCTAAACAGCTGGGCTAAAGTTGGAATGACATAAACGTAGACATCCATTTCTAGCACCTCAACAATAGTGACACAGCTCCAGAGAAAGGCAGGGGGACTGATGGCTTCCTAATTAGTCACAGAAGCTTTTGATAAGAACCGCAGGAGTCCCATACCCCAAAATATCACTTGTCACATGAGCGCATGAGTTCACTAAAACACCCTGGATGAGATGGATGGGCAATGCCAAGTCCTAAATCTCCTCTGGGGTTTCCCTTGACAGGCTGCTCTTATGATTTAGGGCACCATCAGTGGCCTGGGTTTGACTCATCACTTGGTGATTCATCTTTCCCAATAAGCTATAGTCCCTGTTTTGTAATGCTCTTCCATTCTCTTCCTTTGATGAGAAAGAGAAACAGTGATAAAAGCCAGGCTTTGGAACAGAATTCTAGCCTTTTCTTTCCAGAATTAGACCTCAGTACAAAGAAGAAGCAAACAGGTTATGAGATTAAAGAAAGACTGTACATATGGGACAAAAGAACACCCATTTACGTCAAATATGTCACTTGTATTATTTCACATATTGGCATAAGTACCACAAACAGCCACGGCAACATATGAACAAGTGAGTGGATTTCTTCATCTGAACATTATGACTACTTGAAGGTGAAAACACATTTGGGTTTCCTAAGGACAGCTATATTTTGACCCCTAAGGATACAGATTTATTAATATGTTAAATATTACCTTTATTTCCTGCAAGTAACTACTACCATTTTGAATCTTGTTATGTATTGTCTGTTTTGACTATTATAAGTCCCTACACTTCTTGTTTTTACAATATTTATAAACAATAGTTATTGTGTTTTATTATACACAAGCAATGAATATACATTATAGGGAACTTAGAAAAATGAAATTTCAGGCAAATATAAAGAAAACAATGCCTATTATAATATTACTATGTAATTAGAAATGGTCATGGTTCATAACCTGTTGAAGTGTATATATTTATATATAATATACATAGTAGTTAAAAATATATAAATTAGGATCATCTAATCTAAAGGTACATAGTAACATTTTGCCTTTCTCTGTAAATGGCCTTCACCCTAGTCACCCCTATTGACTCTATAATGTCCATTAAGCTGGAAGAAGTGTGATAGAAAGTGTAAAGAAAACCAAATAAAATTCAGCTTCTGGAATTCAGAAGTAGGATTCTGCAGGAGACAATACCTTGCAATTCCAGGCATTTTCCTAAGAAAGTCTGTCAAAAGCTCATGATCTCCCATGTCTTAACACACCCCAAACCAACAATTTTTTATCATCTAGATCTGCAGTCCCCAACCCCCAGGCAGTGGACCAGTACCAGTCCATGGCCTGTTAGGAACCAGACCACATAGCAGGCAGTGAGTGGCAGGTGACTGAATGAAACATCCTTTGTATAAAAACTGATCCTGAGCACCTTGTCCTTTATCCAGTCTGCTGGCCTAAGGGCCCATCTCTGCTCTGCAGAAGGCTCATCTTGCTCTGCCACACCCCTGGGCAGCCCACCTGGCTCTCTACTCTGCATCTTTGCTATCTAGAAACCCAGGACAGCTCAGGAGAACAAAACATCAGAGCATCTCCCCCTCTGACTGATGCTCTGCACCCAAATTGATGTGTCTGCACCCCAAGATGGTACCTGGGAAGTCTCAGAAGCAAGACTCAGGGGCAGACTTCTAGATGAGGAATGGGGCCAAGGGCCTCCTTAGTTCTCTGCATTGCCTTTATTCATCCATATCCCTGCCTCCTGTGTGACCGTTCATACACATACACAGCTGCACCTCTCAGGGGGAAATAGGCACATCTCCCTTAGAGGGTAGGATCTCACCTTTCCTCTTTCTGTCTGCACTTCTTTTACATGAAAATCTATAATCTAGATCAGTGGTCTCCAACCTTTTTGGCATCAGGGACCAGTTTCATGGAAGACAATTTTTCCATGGATGGGGGAGGGAGAATCTGACAGGAGGCAGAGTTCAGGTGGTGATGCGAGTGATGAGGAGTGGCTATAAATACAGAGGAAGCTTCATTGACTTTTTGAGTTCAGAATATTGATTCAGCTCTAGGTCAATTAAAGAATATCTATAAAAAATTTTTTCCTACAACGACCACATAGTTGATAAATGTCCTAACTCCTTACATTTCCTAGAATATTTTGCTTCTGTCTTCAAACATGAATAAAAATTTAGTGAGGTTTTAAATCCCTGAATCAAAACTTTTTTTCTGTAAAACATAGTAGACATCATTCCATCATGTTTTGGCATCTACTGTTAAAGTGTAGAACTCAGAAGCCAACCTGATATTTTGATCTCTTGTGCTGAAATTGATTTTTTTTTTTTCTGCCTGCCTATTTGCATAATTTTGAATGACTTCTTTTAATTCTTAGAATTTTTTTTAATTGCTAGATGTGAGTGTGTCTGGGTGTGTGTGTTACCTGTAATAGAACAAGCCATTTCAATCTTTAAATTCAGATTTTGTTTTCAAATTCCTGTAGATTCCTTCAACATACTTTTTATGTTTTCTTCCAGTTGTTCTGTTTCTCTCCTCATAAATCTCTATCATTTTTAAGTTTGTTTGTTTGTTTTTTATGTTCTCCATATCTGCCTGATTTTTCTGGCTCTTATCTATTAATTCTCTTCTCCTGAACTCTGAGTGAGCTTCTGAAGAAGCTTCTACGTCATTGTGAAATTCAATCTTGGGATTGCATATCAGTTTCCTTATTCCCTCTGTTAATTCTTTCTTCTTTTTGTCACAGCTTATTAAATCTGAATCTCACCCCATTAGACCCTTCAACTCTTCCATTTCTTAGTTATGATTTTGCATCTTTTTCCATCAAGGCCGTGTCTTCTTGCATCTATTGTGGACACACGTTTTCTGAAAGGTTCTTTTTGTTCTTGTAGTACATATTTCCAGAATTGAATTTCTCCACTGACTACACTGAAGGATGTTCCCCTTTCCTTATTCATAGTACTTTTTCTACCAACCTTATGTTAACTTTTATTTTTCTTTTCTTTTCTTTTTTTTTTTTTTTTTTTTTTTTTTTTGAGACAGAGTCTCATTATGTCACCCTTAGTAGAGTACATGGCGTCACAGCTCATAGCAACCTCCAACTCTTGGGCTCAAGCGATTCTCTTGCCTCAGCCTCCCAAGTAGCTGGACTATTGGCGCCACCACAACACCTGGCTTTTTTTGTTGTTGCAGTTGTCATTGTTTTTTCAGCTGGCCCAGGCCACGTTTGAACCCCCCAGCCTAGGTATATGTGGCCAGCACCATAACCACTGAGCAATAGGCACCGCCCTTTTTTGTTTGTTTTTTGTTTTTGTATGTTAACTTTTCTTTAATGTGCTCATCCTTAAAATGGAGAGCATATTTATATTCGAGATTTCTCAACAGAATCAGTGTGAACTTCTTTGGACTCTACTTACAATCCCCATAAGTGCCAACAGAGACCTTTCTTTGATTTAAACCTAAATGAACACTGGTTAGAATAGCTCCCGGCTCATTTGGGAGGGGCTTTTTATGCATTCATCTGGGTCTAACTTTTTGTTTTCTTCTATCCCCACAGCTCGATCCTTTAATACTGAGAAACAATGAAATATAGGCTTATTGGTTAAGACCTGGATGCAGTAAAAATTGCACCTGAAAGTTTATAACCACTCAATACAGCAGACATACATTTCTAACTTCTGTAAGAATTCAAGAGCTCCTGAACAACAGGCAGCTCCCCTCCATGTGGTAATTCAGGGACACCAGCTCCTTGAATCTCCTTCCAGGAAATAGAAGAAGGGAAAAAACAAGGAGGCACAGTCTCTTCTTAAAAGTCTTGGCCTGGAACAAGCACAAATTGCTTCCATCCCCATTTCATTGGAAATAACTAATTCAGACCATATCTAGCTATAAGGGAAGCTTGGAATGTGGTCTAGGTGTTCAGGAAAAAGAGAAGAACGGCAATTTGGGTGTACAAGTCTGCCACAACTTTGGAAAGTAAAATCACTAGTACGTACTGCTCTACAGACTCGCCCTGCCTTCTCCCTCTCTCAACACTGCTTTTCTTGGTTGTACAAAATATAATTTCCAGTATTCCTTCATCTATTACACCTCCTCTGGCTCCTTCTCCTCCTGGATAATTTGAGTTAGATAGCCCACTCATCCCAGCCTCAGCCCTTGGGATGCAAACTCTCTAACCAGGCCAGGCAGCCTCAGATTACACTGGAAATTAATCAAAGAAAATGACAAGAAAGGGGAGGGGTGGCCAACATAAACTAATTCCTTTCCTTGACTTAATTGGGAAGACTGTTAGCTATTCTCTGGAAATAGAGGCAAAACAAAGCAAGCCAATACCTCCAGCTCAACGTTACCAAAAGTGTGGTCCTTGGGTGGGCAGCAGCACAGTGTCATCTGGGTACTTGTTAAAAATGCAAATTTTTAGGCTCCATTCCAGACCTGTTGAATCAGAAACTCTGGAAATAAGTCCCAGCCTTCTATGTTTTAACAAGCACTCCAGGTAATTCTGTCATACATTGAAGTTCTAGAACGACTGCTGTAAATCCATTGTACCCGTGACCTGGCCTAACAAGGTGCCTATGGTAACTAGTAATAGCTTATTTTAATTGTAAGTGAAACACAGAGGACTGTCTCAAATTCTAATCTTGCAGGACTAAAAGTACAGAATGATGGTAGGAAAACTCAAAGCCCTATTTTGGCTTATTAGGAAAACTGAAAGCCTTTGTTGAATGGGAAGATTCCATCCCTGACAAACTGTTGCTTGTTTGTTTTCTTTGAGGCTAGTTATCCAATTCCTGCACTAAATAAAAATGGCCGTTGGTGCTAAACACAAAGACATAAAACATCTGATGTGAAAGGCGCCTCAGCAACCATCAAGTCCACCTACCCATGCTCAAAACTGGAAAACTGAGGTCCAGGAAGAGTAAGTGAATCTTCCAGGGTCCCACCTCTGGTTGGAGGAAGAATCCAAGATTCCCAACTCCCACTCCAGAGCTCTTTCTGCTAACATCATCTCATGGGATCATGTGTGAAGCCCTCTGAAACGTCAAAGTGCAAAATGGTCGCATTATACTAAAATTGAATTGGATTCAGATAATTTGAATTCCAAATCTTAAAGAGTCAAAGCTAAATGTGTGTGCAAATTTGTTCTCTAAGCCCTGTCCAAATGCAAATATAAAATGAATGAAGAGCACTGCCTTAGAATTATAGAACACTTTGGAACATTGATGTTGATATTAAAAAATGTAATGAAAAAGCATCAGGCTGCAGTCTCTGTTATCTCTTTTTTATGTTTTCCTCTAAAACGCCTGTGGTATAGAAATCTGAGAGAAATGTCCACTAACTGTAAGGCCAATAGGAACAGTAATGTGTGGGTTCCATGTACCTTCTTTTACAAGGACAGAAATCCAGGCACCATGAAAGAAAGTAGGAAGCATTTAGCTCTTCTCATGACCCAAGAAACTTTAGTAAAAGCAATGGAAGTAAACTGGACAGCGCAGATGGCAGACAAAACACTTCCCTGCCACTTTCCCCTGCCTCAGCCTCCCCACCTCATTCCACAGCCTTTCAGAGCACACAACTCCCAAAACCCACAGCCTGACTTGATCACAGTCCTTGCATTTCTGAATGCAGTGATAGCCACATACCAGAGGCAGACCCAGAACATTTCAGAGATTGAGAGCAAGTGAGGTAGTGATGGGATTATGTCTCCACTGATCAATGGAGTTGAGCGACCCCAACTTTGTTTTGTTGGTGGTCTGCTGCAGAGCACCCAGCTCGCTCAGAGTTGGTACAGACATGAAAGCCCCATGTACCTCAGAGCTGCCTCTCTCCAGGAGGAGGGTTCTTTCCAGTATATTTTTCAGGATGTGAGCTCAGCTGGGCTCAACTGGTTTAGCTGGGTCCTTTGGCTTGTGAATCATTTGTAATAACTTTATTTATATATAATTCACATATCATATAATTCACCCATTTTAATTGTACAATCCAGTGGTTTTTACATTCAGAGATATGTACATTCAGAGATATGTGTGATCATTACAATTTTAGAAGCATTTGGTCACCTTGAAAAGAAGCTCCATACTCTTTGGCTATCATTCCCCTATCCCTCCAGTCCCTCTCAGTCCTAAACATCCTATTTCGTGATTGGTTTCTTCAGCTTAGCATGTTTATATACTTGTCTGGGTTGTAGTGTACCAGTGTTTTATTCCTTTTCATTACTGAGTAATATTCCATTGTATGGATGTACCACTTTTTATTTCTCTATTCATTAGTCGATGAACAATTGTTTCCACCTTTTGACTATTATGAATAATATTAGTATCATTGGGATCTTAGAATTGCCATCTAGTCTGAGATAAAAGAGCTTTTGTATGATGTTAACTCCCTTAATAACTAGCTACTTTTGTATAATACACTGTTTATATTAATCTAACATATTTGACCCCTGCAAAATGCAAAACAACTTTGAAGTTATAACTCTTAAGAATATTTATAACCATGACAGTAAGAAGCCTCTCTCTTACAAAGCTTTTGACATCATCTTAGGTGAGCCTATAACATCACGAAACTGATATTATTAGTACCATTTCACAGAAGACGAAAACTCTGAGAATTCAAGATCAGTAGAAAATAGCTTGGAAGACTTCTAGTCCAGTCTCATATTAAAATATATTTTTAGGACAGACACAGTAGTTCACACTTGTAATCCTAGCACTTAGTGGAGCCAAGGTAGGAAGATTGCTTGAGGTCAGGAATATGTGACCAGCCTGAGCAAGAGCAAGACCCATTTTTACAAACAAAAAAAAGTATATATATAATACAATTATATATATTATATATATTATGTATATATATGTATATATATGTATATATATGTATATATGTATATGTATATATGTATATGTATATATATACAATTATATATATTATATATATATTATGTATATATATGTATATATATTATGTATATATATGTATATATATTATGTATATATATATATAATGTATATATATGTATATATATACACAAATATATATATATATAATATATATATAATTAACCAAGTGTGGTGGCACATGCCTGTTATCTCAGGTCCTCAGCAGGCTGAGATAGGAGGATTACTCGAGCCAAGGAGTTTGAGCTATGATGATGCCACTGCATTCTAGCTCTCATAGCGGAGTGAAACTCTTGTGTCAATAATAGTAATAAAATAAAAAATACATTATTTTCTTAAGGAAGAAATCCTTTTAGAAACATTTTCCCATAACAATTGAGGCTTTTGTAGCCCCAGGTTCTGAATCAGAGATAAACACATTTCCCCTATTCTAAATTCCAGTAGCTCTTTTTATACCTTTTAAAACCTATCACCTTTTGCCTTTTATCATCTCATCTGCATTTAGAATGATCCCCTTTGCCAGTAGTTCCTAGAAGAAAGATTGGACCATATGTGCCCTCAGGTATCTGCTAGCTCTAACGGTTCTGTGGCATTTTATTCAAAGATGCGGAATGATTCCACTGCTAAAACAATGTTTGTGACTTTCTAGGAGGCAGGACAAACCCAGTAGAAAAGCTGACCATGTGGGCTCATGCTGGATGGATCTAGAACCACTGGAAGCCAGGGTCTTGGGCAGATCAATAGCAAGAAGGGTCACACGTTTGCTAAAGGTGTACTGTCATGAGAAAGGAAGCCACCAGGATAGGGAGTGATCAAGAAGTTGGGAGCCAAGGGTGTCAGTGAGAGGTTGGAACTATCTGGAGGCTCACGGCAAGACCTGTGGTTGAATCCAATACTTGAGAGCTTAGTTATATTGCCTCCTTGTTTCCCACTAAAAGACAGAGTTGCCAACAGGAGCAGGGTATGATGGAACATTCTGGCTTGTTACTGAGTCTAGTTTTTAGACTTTACTTTCTAAGGACATCATTATTACTATTTTCAGTGAAGAATTGCCACCTGGCAACCAGCAAACAAATGGAAACAACTGAAATGTCCATCAATTGGGACAAGTTAAACTATGATAAATACATACTATGTACAATGGGCTACTCTCTGTCAGTTCTTTCAACAGTGGTGGAAGATATACACTTTCCTGGGAAGATATTTATGGTCAGTGTTAAGTAAAAAAAAAAGTTTGTGAGATACCATGATTATGTCATTCATGTAAAATTGTGTATGTGTGTGCATAGGGCATGTAATTATGTACATGCTGTGTGTGCATTTGTGTATATAATTTTATGTCTCTGGGTATAAATGGACATAGATAGCTCTTGCATCTTAAAGGTACATTTATCAAAAATTAAAATTGAAATTGAAATTATTTTCAGAATAAGTGATTTCTTGCTTTTCTTTTAGCTCTTTTCTATAATACTTTACCATTATTGTATCCTTAAAACTTACTAAATGCTCAAATTTTATAAAATAGTCTACATTAAGATAATACTATTTATTTGGCACCCACTAATTACAGTTACATGCATTTTCTTGTTTGTATTTCACAGGAATTCTCAGAAGTACTATATTAGTATCTCTATTTTTTAAACGAGGGAAAAAAGACTTTTAAAATTTTGAGAAATTGACATAGTAAGCAAATGTCAGAGCTGGCCCAGTAATTTAGGACTAACTCTCAATCATTGTACTCTTCAGCTATAAAGAATACAAAAGACACAGGCTTTCTCTAGTAAGTACTATGACAATCAGTGAGTACAATTTCCCATTTCACATATTCTCCAGAACCACACTGAGCAGATTATTATGAACTTGTATCAACCTTGACTAGGAATATTCAGGACTCACAAGCCCATTCAAGATAGAGTTATTCAGTACTCTTCATAAACCAGTGTGAGAGCTAATTTTATATGTCAACTTGACTGAGCTAAAAGGTTCCCAGGTAGTTGATAAAACTTTATTTCTGTGTATATCTGTTAAGATGTTTCTGGAAGAAATTAGCATTTGAATCAGTCGACTGAGTAAAGAAAATCCACCTTATCAATGTGGAAGGGCATCACCCAATCCACTGAGAGCCAGAAGAGTACAAAAAATGGAGAAAGGGCAATATTTCCTCTCTCTCTCTCCCTCTGTTTTTCTGTCTCATCTTAAGCTGGCACATCAATCTTCTTCCATCAGACATTGGAGCTCTTGGATCTTAGGCCTTCAAACTCTGAGACTTATACCAGCAGCACCCCTAGTTCTCAGGTCTTTGAATTTGAGCTGGATCTCCTGGTTCTCAGGCCTTCACACTCAGAATGAATTACACCACTGGCTTTTCTGGGTCTCCAGCTTCCAGACAGCAGACGGTGGGACTTCTCACCCTCTATAATCATGTGAGTGAATTCCCATAATAAATCTTTTCACATATATAAATCTATAGTATTGGTTCTGTTTCTCTGGAGAACTCTGACTAATAAAACCAATATCACATACTAAAGTAGCTTTAAAATATGTCTGCAAATTCTTTAACACTCCCTCCTCCCCCCCATGGAAAGGCAGTATGTATATCCCCTTCCCTTCAAGCTAATAGCATACTTTGAAAACAATACTGCATGACTAATGTGATGCAGTTTCCATGTTGCTTTCTGAGACACTGACTCTTATAGCCCCAAACCAAGTAGGGCCACCCTGATTAGGAAGCCCAGGCCATGCAGAGGTGTGGTAGAGCCCCAGCTGAGAGCCAGCTGAGAGCCAGCATCAACTGCCACACTTGAGTGAAGATGTCTCTGTATGACTTTCGCCTCCAGATGACAAATAACCCTCAGCTACTAAGTCTTTCCAGCTGAGACCCTGACACTGTGGGTCAAAGACAAGCTATCGCTGTCTTCTTCCTGACCTACAGAATTCATGAGCGTAATAAAATAGCTTTTTTATGCCACCAAGTTTTGCAGTGGTCCCTTATCCAGCAATAATCACTAGAGCAGATGTGTACACTTCTCAGCTTCAACACCATTTCTTCAATAGCTGTCCATTCCACTGAATTCTTACCAGTTGGATTTGAGCCTTGGAGGTTATTTGGACAGGAGCTATTGGCTCTAATCTCTTTCTCCATAAAGCTAGGGCAAGCTGCAAGCTCCCTGAAGGCAGGAATGATTTGTCATTTTGACAATTATAGGCTCAACACTTGCCTAGTGCCCGGAGTGTATGAGTTGGCTATTTCAGTTATCTATCATATTTGTGAAGCCAACACAAAACTTAGTGGCTTAACACAGGGGTCAGCAAATTATGGTCCACAGGCAACTCCAGCTGGCCAGCCCTTTTTGTAAATAAAGTTTTATGGGAACACAGCCCTACTGAGTCATTTGCATATTGTCTATAGCTGCTTTCACTCTATAACAGCAGAATTGAGTAGTTGCAACAGAGACCATAGTCTTCCTGAAAAGCCTAAAATTTTTGCTACTTGGCCTTTTACAGAAAATGTTTGCAGAGCACTGCCTTAATACAGTGATAATTTATTATTTCACTCACTGCTGTGGTTGGCTGGGCTCAGCTAAGCAGGTTTTTCCCCTGTACATGGTCACTCAACAGGCTGCATTCATCTGAGAGCTTGGTTGGTGCTAGGACATCTAGGATGTTCTCACACAGATGTCTGGGGCCTTGGTGCTATTGGTTGGGGCATCTCAATTCTCCTTTATGCAGCCTTCTCCCTCTTTCTCTCCCTCTTCCCACATCATTCATTAGCCCCTCCCAAGTTTCCTTATTACAACTCCAAAAGCAGACACTACAAAGCCTCTTTAGATCTAAGCCCAGAATATATACAGCATGACTTCCACTGAATTCTACTGGCCAGAGAAAGTCCCAAATTAGCCAAGACTGGAGGAGAGGGGACTGTCCACTACAGAGAAGTAGAAACTGTTGGGAGGCCATCTACACATATCACATAAAGCATATAGTCAATATTTGCTCACCAAGTGCAAGAGCACTTATAAGGCAAAAAAGTAGAAAGAAAAGTGAGCCAGTAAAAAGCAGTATCTTGAAAGATATATGCTACTTATCAATAACACAGGAAGGCAAGTTCTCCCGGGGGAGGCCCCATGGGGCTGACGAAGGGCACAGTTTCCCGCTGAGTGAAGAAAGACAGTGAGAGAAACCAGAGATGTGATCAGTGGAGCATTTGGGGATGGAAGGAGCTGCAGGGATGAGGTAAAGGGGAGATTAAATACTAGAGCTACATAGCAGAAGACATCAATTCTCCTCGGAACAAGTCCAAAAATCAGATTTCACCGGTTAATGCCAGACAAGAGCTAGCAGGGACTGATGGCGGGGAAAAACAATGAACTTATGTGAGTGTGTGCAACATCCGGATTGAACTGAATGGCTTTCTGTTGTACTGGCCATATGTCAGACCAGATAACTGAACTCAGCAGATGTGACTCATCGGGACATGAGCTCAGTTATGACAGCACCTGACGAAGACTGGTTAATCATACTTGGAAGTACTTATTACAATCCAAGAAAGTACTTATTGAATCCAAGTATTCAACAACAACAACCAACAACAAAGTGTTATGTTCCAAAGGTACAGGTAGGTCACAGCCAATCAAACCAGCAATTCAGTAGGCGAAATAACCAGAAGATGAAAATGTGAAAATGTTTCTTGTTCATCATTTCACTTAATCCTATGAAGAGGCAAAAACTTACCCATTTCACAGAAAAGAAAACTGGAGCTTACAGATATTAAAGAATTCTCCGTCATTCGTGCAGTTAGCATATGGAGGAGGTAGGATTTGAACTCAATTTTGCCTGAGTCTATAACATATCATGTTGCTTCCTGTGGAATACAGACATTTGCCAACAGATCTGAGATCGTGCAAAACAAGATCAAAACACTCCAAGAAGATCTAGAAAAGAGAAGAAAAGAAATTCTAGAAAATCCCCTGTGGACGGGCCTACATTGTTTTTCACCCTACCTTCTTCCCCTGCTACC
>CAUYPK010029694.1:0-29625 GCA_963574355.1 Loris lydekkerianus
AAACTTGAATAGCCAAGACATTACTCAGAAATAAAAACAAAGCAGGAGGAATCACGCTACCTAACCCCTTATTTTTCAATTTTTGTTTTTATTCTTTGAGTCTTTACCTCTTCTCTGTCTTCACCTTCTGTATTAACTAAATATTCTTTCTAATTCTATTTCCCCCCTACTAGTTTAATAATTACAAAATTATAAGTTGTATTTTTTTATATTTTAGTGGTTATCCTAAAAACTAAAACAAACATTCTTAGTTTATCAGTGTCTGAATTTATTAACAAATGATCTTCTGATTTATATTGTCTAAAATATCACCTATTTATTGTGATTTATTTTAAAAAGAGTTTAACATCCTCTTACTGTTATAAAGATCTTATTTTTCTCTTTTATTTTCTGCTGTTACACTATAATTTGAATGGATACAGATTTTTATTTATTTATTTGCCTATCTTTTTATTTATTTATTCATTTATAAAATAGGTATCATGTAACCCCAGCACATTGAGAGGCTGGGGTAGGAAGATCATTTGAGCCTAGGAGTTCAAGACCAGCTTGACCAATATAGTAAGATCATGTATCTACAAAAAAATTAAAAAAAAATTAATTAGCCAGG
Source organism: Loris lydekkerianus (assembly GCA_963574355.1). Lineage (NCBI taxonomy): Eukaryota > Metazoa > Chordata > Mammalia > Primates > Lorisidae > Loris > Loris lydekkerianus. Next base: position 611 of record CAUYPK010029694.1, read on the forward strand.
TATGAGAGCATGTTTTCATAGTCATAGCTACTTGAGAGTCTGAGGCAGGTGGATCCAGGTTACAGGCAGGTTGAGCCCAGGTGTTCCAGGTTACAATGAGCTATGATCATGCCATTGCATACATTCTGAGCAATATAGTGAGACCCTATGCCTAAAAGAAATAAAATATTACTACTAATAATAGGTCTCCTTAAATTGGTGTATTTCATTGTATCAGCAAAATTATTAATCAATGATACTTTAAATATTGATTCTGCTACATATTCTTCCATCTCTATTTTCATTTTTTAAAACATTTTTATTGACAAACAATTTATGTATGTATTTACTGGGTACCTGTGATTTTTATACTCCCACACCCACACACATTGTAGAAGATGTAAATGAAGCAAACTTACATCCATTATCACATTTTCTTATCTTTATTACAGTACAAATGTTTAAAATATACTGTTTTAGCAATTTTGAAATATATATTATTTTTAACTATGGTCACCATGCTGTGAAATAGATCGCTAAAACTTATTCCTCCTGTCTAACTGAAACTTCACATCCTTTGACCCACATCTTCTCTTTCCCTCATCTTCCTCTTTTGATCTCCCTTTTTTGCTATATGGAATAACAAAATATTCCTGACTAGACAGCCTAGATTAAACCATATTTCCATGAAATCCTTATTTCTTTCATTGGAAATACTCTTTGAGACCATAGTATGAATTCCAGAAGTGCTCATTACTGAATATAAAATACCTTATAAAATAATACTATGTTCCCTCCATAGTACGTCAACTTTTTTTTATAATAATGTTTTCTTGGTCATTTTAGTTGTCTGAAGCTTGATGTCTATTAAGGTCCTTAGAAAAAGGTCAGAGTCACAATATTCTCTGAGTTTCTGCATGGGGGCAAAATTGACATGTGACTTTATATTTAAGTTTTTCTGGATATAAAATTTTTGATTCACTTCTTTTTTCTCAAAATATGTTAAACATGTCACTAAATTTTTATTTGGCAAAAAAGTTGAAAAAATATCTAATAGTAATAACATTTTAATTTCTTTTTAAATTATATATTCACATAATTATGAAGTAATTGACTAATATAATAATATAATCAAATATAATCCAAAATTTCAATATAATTCATAATTTTTGCCTAGATGTCCAAAATGTGGTTTTTGTTCTCTTTTTCTTTAAAGATTGATACTATAATAAGGACATATCTTACTGTTGATCACACTGGGTTATTTTTTTTCAATAGCCATGTTCAACTCTTCATTTCATAAACTTTTGAACAACAGATTTTAAGACTTTTTCTCTTTTCTTGTTTTGGCTTTCTTCCCAGAGACTCCCATTACATACATTTTAGATCTTCTTTTCTTTTGTTCAACGTCCCTCACTTGTTTTCAAAAGCTTTTTTTAATCTTAGTTTTAATTTTTTTATTTGAATGTTTTCTAATGGTGTTATATTTTTGCTTATTTACATTTGCATTTCTTCTATGACAGTCAATTTTTAGACTAATGTTTACTTTTATTTTGAATTTTGTAACTGATATCTGAGATTTTCTAATTCTGATTTGTTTTTGTTTTATTTTATCAATTATTTTCATTTATCTTAATTTAGTGCATTATAGTTTTTTTTTGTTTGTTTATTTGTTTTTGTTGTTGTTGTTGTTTGTTTTTTGTAGGGACAGAGTCTCACTTTATAGCCCTGGGTAGGGTGCCTTGGTGTCACACTGCTGACGGCAACCTCCAAGTCCTGGGCTTAGGCGATTCTCTTGCATCAGCCTCCCAAGTAGCTGGGATATAGGCACCCGCCACAACACCCGGCTATTTTTTTGGTTGCACTTTGGCTGGAGCTGGGTTTGAACCTGCCATCCTCGGTATATGGGGCCGGCGCCCTACCCACTGAGCTACAGGCACCACCTGGTGCATTATAGTTTTAATTAATCCAGTAAGTATATTCTCCAGGCATGGTTTTACTCACTGGAGAGATGATGTTCTATACTTGAGTTTCTTTTTCTTTACAGTTACTTTGGGAATTTGCTTGAAGTTTTTTCTATATGTTTACATGTAAAATTAATTTTCCTGAACTTGCTGATGGAGACTTGTTTAATATAGCTTTTCTAACATTAAAAAGTTGAATTTCTGGCTGGGTGCAGTAGCATGTGTCAGTAATTCAACTATTCAAGACCCTGATGTAAATGTGTCACTTGAGTCCCAGAGTTTAAGACCAGCCTGGGTATATTAATGAGATCCTGTCTCTATTTTTTTTTTTTTTTTTAAAGTTGAATTCCCTCTTGTTTTAGTGCATTGTTAGCAGAAGCCTAGTGACTTGCTCTGTAAAATGTTCTGGCTCTGTTCTCTCTCAGCTTGTACATCTCCTCCCTTCTTTATCTGTGTTGTTTCTATCGTGTGTAGGTTTGATTTCACTCCTAGAGATTTTTTTCTCAGTCTTATGTCGTGTCTGGAACGTAGTCTTGGCTGATCATATTCAAAAGTTCATAAGGACTAGAACGCCTCACCTCAGGCCTTATCTATGCTCCTTGAATTTAGATACCGTCGGAGCAGACAGAACTCTTCTTATTTCCAGCGGGTGTCCCTCAATCTGGCTTGTCAGTATTCCCAGGGAATACCTGTAAGTATTTGATGTTCTTCTGTTCTCTTGTTGGTCATTTACCTTTGTTTCCCTTTGCTTCTTTCATGGTAGACTCTGATACTTTGCAGACCTTGTATCTGCTGGTGGTTTGTCCAGATGTTTAAATTTTCATTCATAAATTTCTTGTTTTTGCTACTTTATTGTTCTGCCTTTGGTAAGATTAGGGAAAATCTAAATGCTCCCCTTCTTTATGCTACTTCTCAGATTTCTCTGATTCATTATGCTTTACTGTGTGCTCTTTATTTCCTTGATAAGCTATTTTTGGAAATTCTTTAAAGCCTAAAATAAATGTACATCTCTGATGTTATCTATATAAACCAGGAAAATTAAACTCATGGGCTTCTGATTCCAGAGAAAACTGAATAAGTACATTCCATATTGTTTCTCCTACTAATTATTACACTCCTGGAAAAATATGTAAAGCCATTATTAAAATGAAAACTCTGAAAATAGAAAAAATAAGGCAGTTTGGGTAAATTGAGATCCAAGGGACAATCAAATTACTTTTTTTCTCTTTTTTTGGCCTTTTTTTTCTCTTTCTTTTCTCTTTATCAGAAGTCATCACATTTTTTTTAAATCAAACACAAGATAGTTTTATTTTTGTTGGCCAACTACTCAATTCTGCCTTTGTAACATAAAACATGACTGTTTCTGATAAAACTTTATTTACAAAACCAGATAGTGGATCAAATTTGGCCCACGGGACATAGTTTGCCAACTCCTGCTATACAATCCAAAGAGCACAATAGAGCAGTTCACAACTTGGAAATGTCAATGAGAACATTAAAAACAGCCTGTGTTCTCTAGCTACAAGACTGGAAAAAGAGGAATGACCTACTCTCATCCCATCTAGTGTTTCTGGGACCCTGGGTCAGAGCCCATCAATCAGCCTTCTACACTAAGGCGTATAGAGATGATACCCTTTCCCCTCTCCAAATGGGAGGTAAAGCCATATGTCCACCCTTTTTTAGAATAAGCAAGTAACAGAAAAGTAGGGGTACCTGATCTCAATGATAGAACGTGTGGAGTGTCAAAAGTTTTGAGAGCAGAACTACAGCATGGCATAGTACCCGGGTGCCAAACAAACCTCTGAATATTACACACACGGAATAGACAGGTAGAACTGCAAGACTCTGAAAACCGAATTGACAATTGAACCACATTCCATAAGATTGGCCCCAGGCATGCATTCTGAACTGAAATACAATGAAATGGCTGCTAAGATACAATGTTAAAGTAGAAACCAGAGTTACATACATAAAACTAAAAATATCCAGAATAATATCCAAATTTACAACATATATCAAAAACTCAAAAAATCTCAACTTCAAGGAGAAAATACTATCAACAGATGTTAACACAAATATGAGACAGAGGTTGGATTATCCACAAGAATTGTGAAGTAAACATTAAAATGTTCTAACCTGAAATTACAAACATGATTGAAGAATATAAAAAATAAGAGCGTCGTATCCAATAAATACATAATATATAAAAAAGGAATTTTTACAATTAAAATACACAGTAGAGTAACTGGAATAAAAAACTCAATGAGCTACAGTGAAAAATAAAAGTGACAGAGAAAAGAATAGGCAAATTTGAAGATAAATCAGGAGAAAGAATCTAAACTAAATAGCAGAAATAAAATGAATTAAAAGAAAAATGGTAAGCAAGGCATTAACAAAATTATAATCACAGAATTAGAGGAAAAAGAGTTTTAGGACTGACAAAATATATGAAGAAATAATAGTTAAAATACTTCAAGAATTCTATTAGAGCAATGATACAAAAAACTGCAGATCCATTATCCACCCTTATCAAAATCCTAGCAGACATTTTTTTTCTTTTTCAGAAACTAAAAAGCCAATGCAAAACCATCATTGGAAATTCAAAAGACAAAAAAAATTCTTGAAAAAAAAACCTAAGTGAAAAGACTTTCTCAATTTCAAAACAATAATAATCAAGACAGTGCAATGACTGGCATAAAAACATACATACAGATAAATGGAACAGAGTTGAGAGTCTATAAGTAAATCTTTACATAGGTGATCAATTGATTTTTGCCAAAAATGCTCAGATAATTCGATAGGGAAAAAGATCTGTTTCTTTCCTATTGATTATTCTAGAACAATTGAATAACCACTTAAAAGAGCAGAAATCAAGATCGATAGCAATGGAGTTCCCTTTAGCATGTTGGAATTGCTCTAAAGTTGAATTTTGATGATGGTTGTACAGATCTGTAAACTTACCAAACTTCATTGAACTTAAAATATGTGAGTTTCATGGTTTTTAATCTCAATAAAACTATTAAAAACATAGAAAGAGTCGAAACAAACTAACAAAGAAAGATAACCAATACTAGGGATTCAGTATTTAACTATTTGGAGTTAAATGGAGAGGTAAAATAATGCCAAAAAGCCCATTTTAACTTCTCTAAAGTGAAAAATACAGTAATACATTACAGTTAAACCAAATGAAAGTATTGATAGCATCATACTTAGTGATGAGAAACTAAACTTTTGTCACTTAATATCAGGAAGGAGAGAAATACTTATTATCATTCTTATTACTCTTATTCAACATCCTCCTGGAAATCCTAGCCAGTGTAATAAGAAAACAAAGAAATCATTTTAATATAGACTGCACAAAAAGAAAAGGAAGCATAACTATTCAGACCTCTATAAAATTTCTAAAGATGTACGAGAAAGCTAATAGGACTAATAACTGAATACTAAGTGAATTAAGTGAAGTCTCGAGTTATAGAGTTAACATACAAGAGGCAATTTTATTTCAATAAACAATTAAAAGTTAAAATTAATTTAAAGTACCATTTACTATAGCTCCAAAAATAGTGAGTATAAAATATTAGGTATAAATATTATGAAATCCAGGAAGGATGTACATGCTAATAACCATAAAGCACTGTTGAAAGAAAAATTACATTTGCATAAAACATAACTAATTGTAGAGACAGACCACGTTTATAAATTAGAAGGCCTGATATTATCAAGATATCAGTTTGCTCCCAACTAATCCAACTGATGTGTATATTTAATGCCATCTATATCAAAGTTCTATTGGGAATTTTTGTAGAAATGTGCAAGGTGACTCTCAAATATATCTGGAAACAAAGGAACATCTTGCCACAAATGAGTCAGGTATAGAAAGAAAGAGAAACCTGTGATCTTGGTAAAATAATCATGGAGGATATTCCCTACTTAGTGTTGCGGATCCCAGGAAGACCACTGTGAAGCTGGCCCACAAAACAGCCATTTCTGAGAGCATCAGTGGAAAACAGGGTCCCACAGGGAAAACTTGGCACCACTTTGTTATCTGACACATAAGTTATTTTTGAGGAGACTGAAGTTAAAGATGTTTCATATTTCTGACAGAAGTTCAGGCACAGATTAATGATAATTAATACAAAACAAAACAGTTTTTAAAACACCACAATTATTTGCTCAAGAGAGAAAATATGGTATATAAGAAATACGATCATAGCATGTGTGTGTGAGTTAGTAAATAGTAGCATACATAAAAAATCCTGATACTATAAAGTAGAAAGTTGAAAGAAAATCATTTTTAAAATGAGGATTTTTTGTATCTTAAGAGTATAAGTTTGTTATTTAGGAACATAGTGTTAAACAACTGACGAAATAGTTAAAATGAAAGTGGAATTGGTGTGGGGAAGTATAGAGTAGAGGACCACTGTTTACTGTAATAGGTATGTGGTAAATTGTATATCATTTAAGATTTTTAATACTAATTCAAGTGGGGAGAGGAGGGAAGGGGACGGGTAAATTCCCACCAACAGATACATTGCACTGGGCTAGCACACACTTTCTGAGTGAAGGATACACCTGAAGCTCTGACTTTAACCTTAAAAAAGAATATTATGTAACCAAGATACATGTACACACATAATTACATAAAATTGAAAAAAAATGCTAAGGCTTTGTTTACATTTACCGTCCTCTATGAATCTTCCGTGTTTAGAGCCCTCAGTAACCATATTCACATTTCACATCCTAAATAACATAATTTGTGCTATTACTCATGCTAAGTCCACCTAGTGAGGTCTACAGACCTTCAGCCATGACATAGATGTGCACTAACTCCAAAACACATTTCAAGTCCTCTGAGGATGTAGGATCTGTTGAGAAACAATTACTGGGGAGGACAAACCAGCCAGCTGCTGGATTATCTATGTAATACACTCAGTCATGACTGGCATAAGTCATAATTCTGTTGCAGTTAGCTCAGGTTTCCTTACTCACATTATGTGTGTTTGTGGGTGTGTGTGTAGAAATATATATTTTTTCCTACTACTGTCCAATGAAGAAATATACTATTACCCTAAATGTAATTCACTGCTTTTCTTCTAAAAGTGTTGAAGTCTTAGTTACTGGCAGATCCTATGTTTGCTGAGTACGTATAAAATCTACATCCTAAATACAATGTCTTTCACATTCTTAAAAATTCTTGGTGGGTGGGGTTACATAAGTGTGGAGAAGGAAGCAATGAAAAAGATAATTATTTTGCACAAGTTAAATAGAAATGAGTGTAGTAATTTTAGGCAGGTGGTGGCCCTGAAAAATCTCTAGAAAGAGAAGTAAAAAAGATCTAGCTGCTCCATGAGCAAGAAAACAAACATAGGCAAAATAACATATCTAATTTTATTTTTCATTGAAATGCAATGTAAATATCTTTTTCTTTTCCCTCAATGAAATCTTCAGTAAATTCTCTTATCTTCACTAATTATCTTTGAAAGGGAAAATTTACTTTGGAGACCACAAATCAAGAGAAAAGAGGGCAGTAAGCTTAAGAACCACACACCTTTGAAGGGGGATATATATTGTCTTAACAAATAGAAAGGCAGTTTGTTTCCATAGCCACTAAACCAATCTTGAACATATATTGGTTTTAAGTCATTAGCCTCAGTGGGCACCATATGTATCTATTCAACTCTGAATTTTTATATTCAACTAAATTTATTCTAACATCTTCATTTTTTCATCCAACATTTGTTGTATTCTCTACTTTGAATTACTAATTGAACTGGTTTGTGTGGAACTTTCTTGATTTTAGTAATAGAAGTGCTATTTTACTACTGCTATGGAAAAACCCTCAGTCCTGGCAAAGTGGGATTCTTGATCACTCTGGAACTTCAGGGTCATCTGGCTCCACATCGACACTGGAGATTTTCATAGGTGATCATGAATTGACTTGAAGGGATGAAAGACTTGAGAGCTATCAAGGACTCTATGCTGCTTCAATTTTGGGGTCAGCTCAGGTTGAGGGAGGAAAGGGATCACTTGAAACTCTCTGCAAAAGCCACATAAAACCAAAACACTGGTTTATAGGCAAAAAAAAAAGTTTGCTGTCACATTTACAATTTTATCAGGCTTGTCTGGCTCTACTCTGAATCCTGTCTTAAAAGCAGCATCCTTGTATTCTTGGGAAAACCTAAAATTAAGTGACAGGACATAAATAGCTGGAGAGAAAAATCTAGTTCAATATAGGCCAGAGAAAATCCAAACCCCCATAAATCCCCACCCTCAAGTCCTTAAGGCTGGAGAAGTTAAGAACATTACATCACCAGTGACTGCTCCCGTTGGTTGATGTTACCTCAAGGACCAGACCACCTGCTTCTTTGACTAACTCTTTCCTTTCCTTACAAAGCACTAGAAATCTGGGTATCATAGAATAGAACTAAGTGCCTGGGCAGCAGCAGCCTGTCTGAGGGGCACACCCTGCTGGATCACTGCTTCAACATGCATGTCAGCATGAGCACATCCATGGGCAGGACACAGTGAGTCAGGCAAGTATAGACCTTTCTCAGGAAGCCTAAGATGCTGGCATGACTGGAAGTCAAAAGATATCTCAGTGAACTAAATGTGTTTGCTTCTTCTCTCACTACTGCTATCGAAAAATTTCTCATTCTAATAAGTTTTGACAAGAGCTGGCAAGGGGAGCAGGTGCCAGTGAATCCAACTAGTCAGAGGCATTAGAGACAACATAGGCACCAGAGGATAGAGGTGTTGCCATGGGAACCAAGTGAAAGGTGTTTTGTAGTGGCTGGTTAGGAGGTTTGTTTTCTTGTTTAAGACAGAACAGCTGCAAGTCATGCTCTGTGTTTTCTACTTTAGCATCAGTGGGTAATTCCCCCTCCTCTCCTTCCCCCCATCCCCAGCCTTAAATAGGAGTTGGGGAATTTAATTTCTCTGCTAATGTGAATAATACTTAAATATGAGGCACACCAAAATCCTTTGAAAAAGATATTTTCAGCAAATCAGAACAAATCACAGAACTCTTTATGTTTGGAGAGAAAATTGTTGCTTCAGGGTCAATGTGTGGTTTTTCTTGTGTGTGTGTGTGTGTGTGTGTGTGCTTGAGAGGGATTTGAAAACATCATTTTGAGATGCAAAGCTCACACTCTACCTTGCATAAACATCTTTCCATTGTGTGGTTTTTGGCATTCATACTTCTAAATTTTAGGACTCATATGCCCTGAAAATGAACCTAAAACATAGACTTGCTGAAAGAAGAGGATGGGGTCTCTGATTTTTCCACGTCTTTTTGAAATATTTTAAAGACATAAGGGGTCAAGGAGCAATGCCAAATTTAAAAGTAGTAATTGTCCGGGAGCAAGTGTTATAATCAGTACTGCCATATGACTAGTCCTCTTGTAAAAGGACACCAGAGGAAGGGCAAAATTAAGACTTTGATGTCCTGCCAGACTGAGGGAGCAATGGATTCTTTAGATCAGACAGAGGAAGAGTGAAAGGGGTTTGGGAGATCTGAGCCACAGGAATTTGGAAGACAAACCACATAAGTAAGGTGCTGATACCCTGAGAGTGGTTGGAAGGCTTCTGGCTTTTTGAAGCTTCTAAAGAAGAATAACAAGCAGATGCTATGAATTCAGTCATGACTGTGCCTATCAAGTGGAATCAGCACACCAAGCACAGAGGAATGGTGCCATAGGTCATCCAAACAGGGACTTGGTGCTGAAACTGGAACTCAAAGCACAGCCTTAGTTATAAGAACCAGAACCAAGACTGGATACCAGCATCTAGGCACAAAATTAATGTGGGAGGAGCAGCCTGTGTGCCCTGGTGCAGGATCACGGGACACTGGTGGGACATATTATTATTGATCGCCTAATGAGGAACAGTGTTATCTCTTTACAACAGGTTATAGTAAATCATGACTATTGTGAAAATTATAAATGACAAAAGTGGAGGAGGCTTCCTTTCAGGGATATGTCAAATTCCCTTTCTTCAAATAATGTATATCTGCATTTTGAAGAATAAGGCTCCTATGCACACAGGCTTCATTAGTGCACAAGAAGTGCCCAATCAGTAGAGGAGAAAGAAGATAGAGATCAGCCTGTACAGTAATAAGTGATGGAACATGTATTGCTGGAAGCTGCCTAGCAACTATTAATTTTTTCATGCATTCAGCAAATATTTATTGACTACCTACTTTAATAAGGTTTTGCCTTAGAACTCGCGGAATATGTGTTGTTCTAAAACAGTCATACTTTTTGCCCTAAGGGGGATGACAGCATCCTAAGACTTAGTGTATAAAAATGAGCATGAGTGAGTATACAAATGTATGTGTTTGTGTGACTGTTTTAATTAGAGGGTAAGATATGTATTAGAGAAAAAATGAAAACCCAAGCATGCTAGAACTAATTTGAAAATAGAGGGATTTCCACACAAAAGCTAAAATGATCTTCATGAATAACAAGGAAGTTGATTTTCAAAGCACTTTCATGGGGATAACTAACTGAAACCACATACTCCAGACCAAGAAATGACTGGTAATATTCAACACAAAATTTATTCCAACTCAGGAGTATTAGATGCATCTGCATTATAACCCGTCAGCATATTATGAGTGCTATGTCTGTGTGGTGCAATGCTAGGACCAGTCATTAATTCATTTGCATGTATTAATTTATTATTGAGTTTAAATGAGTTTAAATTGAGTTTATTTTTGTTTATATTTGAATGTGAGATATATGAAGTCAAGAATATTACTTTCCAGGTGTAGTGGCTCATCCCTGTAGTTCTAACACTCTGGAAAGCCAAGGTGGGTAGATCACTTGAACTCAGGAGTTCGAGACCAGCCTGAGCAAGAGTAAGACCCCGTCTCTAATAAAAATAGAAAAATTAGGCATAGATTGTGCAGAGAGCCTATACTCCCAGCTACTTGGAGGCTGAGGCAAAAAGATCTCTTAAGGCCAAGAGTATGAGGTTGTGGTGAGCTATGATCCACAGCACTCTAGCCTGGGCAACAGAGTGAGACTCTCTCTAAAATAAATAAATAAAAATAAATAAATAATGAAAATAAAGAGGGAAAATAAAGAATATTATTATGAGGTCCAGATTAAGGAGTTTTTACTAGTAAAACAGAAGTGTAGAAAAGGCTCTAAATATTGAGGTTATGGAGTTGGGGATTTGCTTTGCATGAATAACACCCCTCAATGTGAATGACCCTCTGCTTGCTCCAGGTTAAGAGTAAAATTATATAACCAGAGAAAATCACATCTAGAAATGTTTTTTTTCCCATCAATTCCATGTGCAAGGAAATTTACTGCTAGAAAGGTAAGTGAATTGTTCTATGAAAGACAGACCATTAAACATAGATTTCAATCATGTTAAAACCATTATTCATTTGCAAAGTATTGCTTTTCAAATATCTACAAGAATGGTCACAGTGCTACCCTTTGGGCCATACAGAAGCTTATTTATCCCTTTATCATAATAATTATCATGATACTATGATGATCTATTTTTCACATTACTTTTATTATATGCTTTTAATCCACAGTCAGTAAAACTGACTTTGATGCACAGTTATATGAATATTAACACATGTACTATGATCATCACAATAAGTATATGTAACAGTTTTATCAAGTCAAAGAGCTCCCCAAGTCAAAGAGACTTCCTTCTGTATTCACATCCTCCATAGCTCTGCCAAGAGATGGTTCTCCATCTCTATGGTTTTGTATTTTCGAGATAGCCATATAAATGGAATTGCGTAGTACAAGAACTTTTGAAACTGGATTCTTTCATCCAGCCAGCAAAATGCATTTTAGATGAATTCAAGTTGCACATATTAATTGTCCATTCTTCTTTAATTACTTCATAGTATTTCACTGTATGGATGTACCACAGTTGGTGCACTGATTTGCTATTTGAAGAACACTTACTAGTTACCACTTTTTGGTAATTATGCATAATGCTGCTATGAATAATTCATGGACATATTTCTGTGTAACCATCTGTCTTTTTGCTCTAGGGAAAATACATAAGAGTAGAATATCTACATCATAAAATGTGCATGTTCCTTTTTTGCAAAATAGTGTTAACTAATTTTCTAGGGTTTAGGTTTCTCATCAGCAATGTAGTAGCCTTCTAGTCACTTCACATCCTTATCAACACTTAATATTGTCAGTAATTTTTTTAATCAATTAGAATAAATGTGTATAGTATCTCATAATGGCTTTAATTTATATTTCACTAATATCTAATAATATTAATTATCTTTTCATGTCTTTATTTTCCATATGTCTATCTTATTTGTTCAATTGTCTGCTCAAGTCTTTAGCCCATTTATCCATGTGTTGTTTGTATTCTTATTTTTGAGTTTGGGAGTTATTTATGTATTCTGGAAAAAAATGCTTTGCCAGATATGTGGAACACATATTTTCTCACAGATGGTAGCTAGTCTTTTTTTTCTATAATTATTGAGGAATCATTTACATACCATTAAGTTCATCATAATTTTACAGTTTAATGATTAACAAATTATCAAAGTTGAGCAACCATGATCATATCCAGTTTTTCTTTCTTATTTTTTTTTTTTTTTTTGGCTGAGGCTGGGTTTGAACCCATCACCTCCAGTATATAGGGCGGGAAACCTATTCCTTTGAGCCACATGCACTGCCCCATATCCAGATTTAGAACATTTCTATCATCTCAAAAAGATCTCATATACCCTTTACAGTTGTTACATTTCTACTTCCATTCATAGATGACCATGAAGTTATTTTCTGTTTCTATAGATTTGCCTATCCTGGACATCCAATACAAGTTGAATAATACAGTGGGCAGTCCTTTGGTGTGAATTTTTTCTTCTAGGACAATGTTTTTGGAATTAATTGACTCTGTAGCATGGTTCATTACTTTATTTTTATTGCCAAATAGTATGTCTTTGTAGGATATACTGGGTTTATTTGTTTGTTTGTTTTTTGTTGTTGTTGTTGTTGTTTTAATCAGTTAGTGAACATTTGGTTGCTGCCACCTAACAGGCATAATGTAAGGGTATATGGCACACCTCCTAGGTGAGAGGCACAACTACAACTTGGGATCTACCTAACAAACTCAAACAATGTACCTAATCATCTATACCCTCTTATTAATCTGAAATTTAAAAAATTAAAATGAAAACAAGAATTCTGCAAAGTTCCCATAGCAGGGCTGACCCAGAGGATCACTTTACTGAGCCTAAGGTGCACCCAGCACTCAAGGGATCGTCAGCCTATAGACAAATGAAGGCAGGAGGCTAGAAATGACAGCTAACCGAATACAAACCTGCAGGAGCAAAGACAGGGCCTGAGGCACAGGCTCTGGAAACTCAAACTGCTTCTCTTCTGCAGGGGAATTTAGCAGGGAGGGAAACAAATTCCCGCAAAGTTGTTCTATTCTGTTCTGTCAGTAACATCAATCAGGGGTGAGGCTGAACTGAGTGAACACCTCCAAGCCTATATTAAGCACCGAGGTTGTCAGGGCTCACGTCCCTCTGCTGGATAGAGGCAGAGTGCAAAGGCCTGGCTGAGCAGAAATAGATTTCCTTGTGATTCAGGCAGGTGCAAACCCCTGGAGTATCTGTTCACTACAGGCAACTGGGTCACAGCCCTGCGTGGCTATCAGTAACTGGGTGTGACAAAGGTACAAGATGGGGAAGGAGGCATCAACCTTCCAAGACAAATATATTTGCTGGGTGGGTCCTCCTGACTCCATGGAGCACCAGAGCAAGCCATATCTAAGTTGTCACCAGACCCCTGTGATCCAGTTGCCAGAGACCTTTTAGACTCTCCCACCTGAGACAGGTGCTGACTGACACAATTGATTTGAACCTTTTGAACTAAACCAATCGCCCGAGGACTATTCAAATGGTGCCCTGGGTGTGTGGTTGTAGGAAGGTTTGATTTTCCTTTTCCAATTGTTGCCTGTGGGGGGTGGGGTGACTAAATTGCTGGTATTTCTCCACAGCTGAGACTTCAACCCAGAGTAACAATTTCACTAGGGTCGAACAGAGACCAGCTAAAAACAAGAAAGAACCACTTAGCCCCCCACCACACCAAACAGGTCCTCAGTTTCTCAGGCCATAGCACTGTATGGTCCTCAACAAAGCTCCAGGGTAAAAATCAGATGGTGTAAAACAATCCTGGAACAGAATCAGTGTAAAAATAACCCCCCCTCCCCCAAGGAAAGATATTGCAGATGTAACTGAAGATTCCATTCATAAATAGCTGGCCGAGATGTCAGAAATCAAATTCAGAATTTGGATTGCAAACAAGATTAATAGAATGGAGGAAAATTTGGAATTAGAAATCAAGCAGAAATTCAAAAGTCAGAATTAGAAATTCAAGGAGAAATTCAAAAGTTGTCTCTAGAATTCAATGAATTTAAAGACAAAACCACCAAAGATTTTGATTCACTGAAGCCAAAATTTGCAGCTCTCAAAGATAAAAAATACAGTAGAATCCCTCAGTAACAGAGTGGATCAAGCAGAAGAAAGGATTTCTGACATTGAAGAAAAAGCCTTTGAATGCTTCAAAACTCTCAAAGAGGAAGCAAAATTGAGAGCAAAAATTGAGAGCAAAATTGAGAGCAAAAATGAGTCATTCTCTCAGAGAGCTCTGGCTAATATCCACCTCATTGGAATCCATGAAAGTGATGAAGTGGCCTCGCAAGGCACAGAGGCCCTGCTCCATGAAATTATGAAAGATAATTTTCCAGATATGCCAACAGATTCTGAAATTCAGATAGCAGACAGTCTCAGAACACCAACACGACTCAATCCAAATAAGACATACCCCAGGCATATCAAAATTAACTTCACTAAATTTAATATGAAGGAGAAAATTCCAAAATCAGCCAGACATAAGAAATCCATTACCTACAAAGGGAAGAATATTAGAATAACTGCAGATCTCTCTGCTGAAATTTTTCAAGCCAAAAGAGGGTGGTCATCGACTTTTAATCTCCTAAAGCAAAATGACTTTCAACCCCGGATCCTGTATCCAACTAAACTGAGTTTTATTTATGATGGAGAAATTAAATACTTTAATGACATTCATATGTTGAAGAAATTTGCCATAACCAAACCAGCTTTTCAGGATATTCTCAGACCTATCCTCCATAATGACCAGCCCAATTCTCGGCCACAAAAGTAAACTCACTCAGAAACTTTTGATCAAACTCCAAATTTCACAGTGGTGAAAGGATCAAAAATGTTCACTGAACTTTCAAAAAATAGCTTATTAGTTTTATCAATTTTATGATACATAAAATCATCAGCATAATACTGATCAGTTACCTCTTAAGGAGTTGGAAGAAATAACTTACATAACCCATGCAAAAATGAATATTTCAGAGTTAAGCGCACTGCAAGTGTCAGTAAATGTGCTGCAGTGTTTCATTATTATAACTATTTCTGATTAAGCTAGATATTATTATTCACCCTATTTTGTAAACTCTATTTCCTGCTAACAAATAAAATCCATGAGAAATGCCTACCTGGTAATTCACTTTCCTTCTACACTTATAGCAATAACTAATGCCCTTAAAAGATAACTAATTTATACAATTATTTTAAAAAATCAAATAACATTTTCTTTTAACACTTAGAATACTCTTTTAAGAGGTGATTACATGCTCCTTGAGTGCTTGTATTAGAATTATAATTAATTAAGCCTTATAAAAGCAGATTATGTTATCCTTCCTTTAGGTTTAATTTAAATTATTCATGATGTTAGTATTTAATGTAGGGTTATTTAGTGACAACTTTGTCGCCAAGATTTAGGACCAGCATTAAGTTTTAGGTCCAAAAACAAAATAAGAAGTTAAGATTCTTAAGAAATTTCTAAGTTCTTAAAAATTTTCAATGTTTAAAAATATAGTTTAACTTAAGCATTGTATAAATTGAAATAAATAAATACAAAAGATTACAGAAAGACATTGAAAGTAATTATTTGACATTATTTTCTGCCAAAAATACAAATGTCCTATGCATGTCATTCAGTTATTTTCCTTATTTTAAAAATTAGTATTTTTATTCTTATTCTGAATAGATTTCAGTAGATAAAGGGAGATAAAGTTTATTAGAAACCTGGTATGTTTCCTGCATTATACTGGGGCACTATAGTTTTTAATTCACTTATTTCTGATGTCAAGCTTCTAAATTACATGTGTTATCTTACACAATACTCTCAGCACTGGATGAGTTTCTTTCTTAATTCTGAAAAGAAAAGTCGGGGTCCTGCCATTTGAAAACTTACCCAAAGTGGAAATTGGGGAAGTCTGGATATGAATTCAGAACTCTGATGCCAAAGCTTGATATGTCCTTTCAGTGAAACTTCTTATATTTCAATTTTAGTTCAATGCTCACACTAATCTGTTAGATGTTACTGAACATTTAAATTTTCTATAACATATGTTGAGTGTTTCTTTTTTTACCTAGCCAATAGCGTGATTGTTCAGTCATACCACAAAGTTGTGAGAATGGGTCTGTGTGGATGCAGTTTTGGGAAATGCAAAGATTTAGCAAATGACTGGAGACAGATGTCTAATGACCAGAATGAGAACAGGAAGCTTCAGTAGATGAATTAAGCAATGATTAGCCTTAATCTCCATCATTCCTCCTGATCCATCAGGATAAGGATGAGGAATGTATTTCTGCACTCATGGACTGTTGTGATCTTTGTGATTTCCATGTGAGGATCCAAGATCTTTCCATAAATGTCTAGTTCTAGATGCCATTTCCCATGCATAAAATATGGTTTTCCTATCTGCTTCATTATTAAAAAGGAACATTATGTAGGGTCCTAATTTGATCCTTTTGCAACTATGCTTTAATGGAGTTTTGTATGGATCTTGGTTATTTTACACATTTTCCCATCCAGTTATTATGAGCAGATCAGGGTGAAGAAGGTCCGTCAAAGTGCTGGTCAAATTGTAGGCACTGTCAAAATGGTTTTAATAGAAGGAAGAAAAAGTTGAGAGATAAATAAAGAAGATCACATATATAAAATAAAATTCACACATTTATGATTTGATGGGTGTAAGAAGCTCCAAATGAAAAAATATTTTAACAGTATTTTCAAATAAAATAATTTATTTCCTGAATCTATTAATATATTTCATAAACATTTTGAATTTTTCAGTATACAGATTATTGACAATATTCATAATTATACCTACTTTAACGCAGATGTCATTGAGGTAGTTTTTTATAAATAATTTTAGAAAGAAGATACGCTTTATACATTATAAATGTTGACATATAAATTGCCCCTAATATCAAAAATTAGAGTATGAAAAGGAAAACCCATATTAGAATTTATGAAAAATTATTTTTAACAACATTATAACATAGCTGTAATATTAATCACTTGAAATAAAATAATTTTAAGTTTATTAGGTTATGTAGAAGTTATATGATCATTAAAAAATGAAAGATATTTCTGTAAAACTATCTTGAACTCCTGCTTCTCCACCAGATCCACAATTTTGGTGCAAAACTGAAAGTGGAATTAATGAAATGGTAATGAGTGTCATAAACTTGATGGTGGTTTTTATTTTATTCAGAAGTACTGAGTATATCAAATGACCCGTGCTTCTAAACAGCATTTAATATTCCTTGCATCTTAAAGGGAGCAATACTTTTCCTTTATTATTACGTGTGAAAGAGGAAAATATTTTGATTTAATCTTCAATGCTCCTTATTTTCCCATTATGAAAAACAAGTAGTTAAAGTCATTGTAAACATCATTATGACATTCTAGGAATTAAAAAAAAAAAAAAAAAAAAAAAAAGATTGTTATTGAAATACAATACAGAGGAGAATCGTATATATTTATATACACACATAGAGAGAGGAGGAACTTTGATAAGAGGTGTCAAATTTATCTTATAAATGAATCTGGCTTAGAGGCGATATAAGGATTAATTTACATACTGTAAAATAATGCATTATCAATATTGGCATATTTCTCAAGTAATTACTTGCTAATTGATGGGAATTATTGGGGTGGACAGGAAGAGGACCAGTATGGCAGCTGAGTGCAGTTGCAACTCTGAAGACCTTTGTGTTGTACCAGAAATAAGGAGTCCCCCACATTTAGGTATTTTATTCTCCAGAAGCAGAAGGTTTCAAAAGAGAGAGGAGAAAGAGAGACATTTAATCAAATATCAATGGACCTTATAGTTTATATCTCATAAGCTTTTTTTTTTTTAATTTCAGGTTAATATGAGGGTACAAACAACTAGGTTGCAATATTTGCATTTGTTAGGTAGAGTCCCTCTTGGAGTCGTATCCTGCAACCAAGAGGCTGGCCATATTGCTTTACTTTGTGCCCAGTAAGTGGGGTAAGCTAATTTTTCAATTTTCTCTTTGTAGCTAATGTGTAAATGTTGCAATATTGTAATTCATTCTATTTTTAAAACTCTCTATGCCACAGATGTAGTTCTTGAAATAATTTCCTGCATTCTAAATCTAGTATTTTTATATTGACATTTTCTAATTGTTCTAATTTACTAAATTAATATCATTATGAGTTATCAATTTTTTTAATGGCTTTCAGTTTATCCAAAATAAATTTTCAAAAACAACTTATATATTCAGAGGCTAGAAGCATAAAGATCTTTGGAATGATTTATCAGTATGGTTTTAAGTTTCACCTTTTTCAAAATTATTTTCTTTAAAGCAGCACATGTAATTTGTTTGTAATTATTCAATTGAAAATGTCTTCTATCTTCATGTATTCCCTGTGCCCCAATATCTTTGCGGTAGTTCTTCAATATTTACCTTTAATTTCATGTTATGTCAACTTAAATATGAAACAAGTTTGCTATAGAAGAACAGAGAAATGAGCATCAAAGGATATGCATTGTGTGTAGCACATAATTAAAATGAAAAACATATATAGAACAAGTTGTATTTATAGAATGGAAACTAGCATTGATGCATTTAATCTACCATTTTATCATTGAAGTGAAATTTTTGAATTTGATCTATCAAAATAATTAAAATTCAACCCTCCCTCATTAGAATTTCTATAGATGGGAAGGACAAGTCATCAAATATGGAATAATAACCTGCAACTGCCTCTTTTAAGAGTTTTCAGAATTCTAGAATAAAAATCCAACATCTTTATTTTCTCAGTTTTATCCTACATCTTAGATTAGTTTGGGGGCCTAAGATACAGATCTGTAAAATATTTTCTAGTTCACAACAATAAAATATGTTGATTGTAGAGGATTTCTGTGGAAATTTAACACTAGGTAGCCATTAATTCTGGCAAATATTTGCATAGCATTTACTATATGGCAGGTACTTCAGTTCCAAGTGCTCCGTATAATTCTTGTGACAGCTTGATGAGGTGAATTTAGTTTTTTATTTTACTCAATTTGCAGATAAGGCAATTTAAGAACTGAAGGATGAGATGTCCTGTCAGCATCACATAGCCAATAAGGGACAGGAATAAGTTTCAAACTTCAGATGATCTTAAACTTTATCGTTTGGTGTTTTACCAGTTCCCATTATTCCTATAAAGGAAAAGAAACAAGAGAATTCAGATTTAGTGGAGACCTGAGTAGGGAGATGCAATTTTGGGGTGCACTTTCATAAAAGGAATAAAAACCAAAAACAAGTGTTTTTTTTGTGTGTGTTTGTTTGTTTTTGTTTTTGTTTTTTTGTGGAGACCTAAGTCTCATTTTGTTGCCCTCAGTAGAGTGCTTGGCATAAAAGCTCACAGCAACCTTAAATTCTTGGACTCCAGCAATCCTCCTGCCTTAGCCTCCTGACTAGCTGGGACTACAGGTACCCAACACAATGCCAGCTATTTTTTAGAGACTAATCTTGCTCTTAGGTAAGGCTGGTGTCAAACTCCAGAGCTCAGAATATCTACCTGCCTTGGCCTCCTAGAGTGCTAGGATTACAGGCATGAGCCACTGCACCCAGCCTACTTCATAATTTTTTGGATTCACATAACTGAGAAGAAATTTCAACAAACATAATTTGCATCTTGTCAGTTTTCTATAATTTAATTTCTAACATTAAAGAGTCTGATCCTTCATAAGTAAGAAGGATACTTCCTTGAACAAGTGGATAATTATGCGGCAACTTAGACAATGCTCTAATGAAACATACTAAGCATGCCTCTGTTTTACTTCAAAATTCTGGATTTTTTTGTTAATACTAGGCTATAGACATCAAGTGTTACTATATTTTCTTGTAAATGCAGAAAGAGAACATATCTGTAGGTCTATCTATTTTAGTAGAGTCCATAGTATTTTCTTGTCTCTTCTGTATGTAGCTTATCATCAGACTTTAACCATAGATGGAATCAATTTCAAGTTTTCATTCTCATATAGCTGAAGAAATTAAAAAAATACAAATCATATGCTGATGTTTAATATGATATATTAATATAATATAAACATACAACAAAATATCATGTGTGTGAATATTCCTGGCTAAATAGAAGGAGATACAGGTTTTCTGACAAGTATGTTCCCAGATAAACAATAAAAGGCTATATTTATAATCTATATTAACGTGTGACAGTCATAAATTCTGTTCAGATAATTTAGGGGGCATTTTTTTTTAATTAAAAAACAAAGAGAATAACCTGCAGTGGCCTGTATTTTGATGTTAATATCTTCATTTTATTATTTGGCTTCTCTCTGGAGATGCAGGACTTGTAAGAATGTAAGTTGTGCTTCAACCTTGTTATCTTGTTATGCTTTTTTCAGAGCATTCTATCAGAGCTAAGCCAAGTTTTTCTTTATTTCAATGAAATAAGTGGCATATATTTTGGGGTTATACTGTTCTCACTTTCAAGGTAAAGTTCAGGTTGTGGAAGAGCCCTTCACCCAAGGGGCGTGCTGAACACCCTCACATTGTGCACATTAGGTGAGATCCCAACAATGGCCCTCCGTTCTCTCACCAATCACCCTTCCTCATTCCCCTCCCCTCTGTCCACTCTCCCCTCTGCTTACTAGACTATATTTGTGTTTTATCACTTGTGTGGTGTGTAATTGTTTATGTATTGGTTTCATATTAGTATTGACTACATCAATTTTTTTTTTCCATTATGAGACACTTTACCAAGAAGAATGTGTTTCAACTCCATCCGGGTAAACATAAAAGATGTAAAGTCTACATCTTTTTTATTGCTGAATAGTATTCCATGATATACATATATCACAATTTGTTAATCCATCCATGAATTGGTAGGCATTTGGGTTGCTTCCATGACTTGGCAATTACAAATTGAGCGGCAACAAAAATTCTTGTGCAAATGTCTTTGTGGTAAAATGATTTTTGTTCTTCTGGTTAGATACCAGTAATGGGACTACAGGATCAAATGGAAGATTGACTTTTATTCTTTAAGAATTCTCCATACTTTTTTCCATGAAAGCTGTATTAGTTTGCAATCCTAGCAGCAATGTAGAAGTGTGCCCTTCTCTCCAGAAATTCTTCCACACCAGAATCTGCAGTTTGGGGACTTTATGATGTGTGCTAATCTTATTGGGGTTAGTTGCTATCTCAAAGTAGTTTTGATCTGCATTTCTCTGATGATTAAAGATGATGAGCATTTTTTCATGTGTTGGTTGGCCATTTTATGTCATGTTCAGTCTAGAAGTTTCTCTTTATGTCACTTGTCCACTTATACAAGGGGTTGTTTGTTGTTTTCTTGATGATTATTTTGGGTTCTCTGTATATTCTAGTTATCAGGCCTTTGTCAGATTTGTAACATGCAAAAATCTTTCCCCATTCTGAAAGTTGTCTGCATTCTTTGTTTGTGGTATGCATAGCTTTGCAGAAGCTTTTTAGCTCCATCAAATCCCAATCACTTATTTTTGGAATTGCTGCAATTGCTGGGGAGAGGGGATCTCCCTCATAAAATCCTTTCCCAGGTCAATGTTTTCAAGAATTTCCCCAAAATTCTCTTCTTGAATTTTTATTGTTTTTTGTCTAGAATTTAAATATTTTATCCAGTGAAAATCAATTTTTGTGAATGATAAGAAGAAAATGTCTAGTTTCAGACTTCTATATTTTGCTCACCAGTTCTCTTAATATCATTTACCAAATAGGGATTCTTTTCCCCAGTGTATGTTTTAGTTAGGCTTATCAAAGATCAGATGGTGATATTTGGCTGGGTTCATGTCTCCATTCTCTAATCTATTCCATAGATCTATGCCTTTATTTTTGTGCCTGTACCATGATGTTTTGATCACCATAGACTTGTAGTATAACCTGAAGTCCAGATTTGTTTTTATTTCTAAGAACTGTATTGGCTATTTGTTTTGTTTTTTTTCTGGTTCCATATGAAATGAAATACTATTATTTCAAATTTTGCAAAGTAAAATTTTGATAGGTATTGCATTCAATCTGTAGATTGCTTTGGGTAGTATAGACATTATAACCATGTTGATTCTTCTCAACCATAAGCATGGTGTATCCTTCCATTTGTTAACATCTTCTGCTATTTCTTTTCTCAGGGTTTCATGTTTCTTTTTATAAAGATCTTTAATGTCCTTTCATAGATATATTCCCAGGTATTTCATCTTCTTTAGAGCTAATGTAAAAGGTATTGTGTCTTTGATTTTATTCTTAGTTTGACCGTTATCAGCATACATGAAGGCCACTGATTTGTGGGTGTTTATTTTGTATCCCAAGACACTGCTACATATGTCCCTGGGTTTTTACAGGTATAAGACCATGTCATCTACAAGGAGAGAGTTTGACCTCCTCTGTCTTCATTTGAGTACCCTTGATCCCCTTTTCTTGCCTGATTGCAATGGCTAGGACTTCCAGCACAAAATACTATGTTGAATAACAGTAGCAACAGTAGGCATCCTTGTCTAGTTTCAGATCTGAGTGAAAATTATTTCAGTTTTACTCTATTCAATATGATATTGGCTGCAGGTTTGTTTACGTGGCCGCTATCAGTTTAAGAACTATCCCCTTTATACGTATTTGCTTAAGTGCTTTTATCAAGAAAGGATGTTGGATATTGTCAAAAGCCGTGTCTGCATCAATTGAGAAAATCATATAATCTTTGTTTTTGACTTTACTTACCATATATACTCGACTATAAGCTGAGTTTTTTTGGCACAAAATTTGTGCCAAAAAACCCGAACTCGGCACAAATTTTGTGCTGAAAAAACTCAGCTTATACTTGAGTATATACAGTATGTGCTGAATTATATTTATGGATTAATGTATGTTAAACCAACCTTGCATCCCTCGGATAAAACCCATTTGATTGCTTGATTGTGGTGTATAACATTTTTAACATGTCACTGTATTTTGCTTGCTAAGACCTTATTGAATATTTTTGTGTTGATATTCATTAACAACATTGATCTATAATTTCCTCCTTTGTTGGGCCCTTTCCTGGTTTGAGAATTTGGGTGATATTTTATTCATACAATATTTGAGAAGGATATCTTCCTTCTCTATATTTTTGAAAAGGTTATATGATATAGATAGTAGTTCCATTTTTCAAGGAAAATCTAGTTCAGATTATCTTTTTCTTCATTGAATTCTATGTTGTGTTTAAGAAATACTTATTTTATGCATAGCTGGAAAGGTTAGATATTTTTCATTTATCTTACATATGTCTTATTTTTGATTTTTCATTTGTATCTGCAATGCACCTGCAACTGATTTGTGTTTATAGAGTGATGAGACAACTGAGATTGATATTATTTTTCACATGGGTGTCCATTGGTTCTAGAATCCGGTTTTGAGTGGTTGTTCCTTTCCTCATTGTTTTGTAGTGAAAATTGATAAGAAACCTATCAAATGATCTCCTTGTTGGCTACTCATGATGAGACGGGGGAAAATAGTCTTTACTCACCTCTATCTGGGGGAATCTGCAAAGATTCCAGGGACACAGTGAAGCAGAAGGCAACATCAGGAGCCAAGAACACAGAAGGCAGGTGTTTGGTTTGAGCACAGGCCAGCCAGTCAGTCTACTGTCTTATAGAGGTGAGGGGATAGGAAAAGTTGTCCTGTGGTATTTTGATTTTGGACTGAGCTTCTCACTGAAACAGCAAGTAGGCATGAACAGCATCCAGTAGACAGGCTTGAATGCTGGCCAAGGCAATTCTCCTTGGGGTGAGCTGAATAGTCCTCATACCCACTGGGGGCTGCTTTGTAGTCAAGGGACACTGTCTGGCAAGCCTCCCGGGAAGTCTGGTGAAAGCTGTTGAAATCCAGTCCCATTGGGACTGAAAGATGATGAAGGCCTGGATTAAAAACAAAGATATCAAGAAGATGAGATTTGGTGTCCTTTACAACTAGACAGTGGCTTTTAACCCATATCACATACAGTAAATCCAGTGTGTGTTCTTTATCTCGTAACATCACAGCACTCTCTGATGTTTAGGCAATATATTGCAGCACACACACACACACACACACACACACAGTTTTACATTTTTTATTTCTATTTTCAATTTTTTCTTAGCTTTTTTTTTTCTTTTAAAATTTTTTTCTCTTTTACTATTCTTATTGTTTGAAATTTAGGATTTTTGTTCGGTTGTAATTTTAGTTTTTCATTTTTAATTTTTTCAATAGCAAGGGCTCCAAAAAACCATTTATGTTATGGTTTTTAAGCCCCTTTTATTCTTTCTTTTTTAAAATTTCTATCCTTATTCTTCCTTTTTGCAGGGATTTTTCTACTTTTCTCATTTTTTCCACACAAATTCTCATATAATAGCTATCTATTTTTTTTTTTACTTCTTTATCTTATAAAATTACATTCCTAATTTTTTAAATCTATTTTTACTTTTTTCTTATTTTTGTCTCTGAGGTCTGGAGGGTCATGGCATTAGTCTGGTTGGAGGGGGTCACAGCATTGGTCTGGCTCAAGCTGGCCACAAATTCTGGTCTTGGATGTCTTTCTAGCTTTGGCCTTTGGAAAAAAGGTATCATTGGTCCCTATTAATGACATACTGCTGATTTCTGTATTTCAAAGAGGTGGCGGTCTTGCTTTTGGCCAGGCTGGTAAGAAGCCCCTGACTTACAGGCACTCAACCAGCCCAGCATCCCACAGTCCTAGAGCTGAGAGTGTGGATAAAGCTGAACACCACAATTTCTCCTGTTGCTCTGTTTCTCATATACTGTCCTTTTTCTATCCTTTTGTTCAATTCTTTCCTTCCACTCCCTCATTTTTTTTTTTTTTCAAACTCATCTTCTTTTCTTTCACCCTACTCACTTTTTTTTCTTATCTTCCTTTAGCCTTATACCAAAAGGCCACTTGGACACCTAAACTCTGAGACAAGGTAAGTGAAAGTAAAGGAGGTAAGTGAGAAGGAAAAAATAGGGGAAGAACGTAAACAAGAAGAAAATACACACGAGAAGGAACAAAGAGAAAAATTATGGCAACATGAAAAACCAGAATAGAGCAGCCTCCTCCCATCCCAAGGAATAATTAGGTAGCTACTACAGAGGATTCCACCTATAAAGAATGAATTGCGGCTTGGCCCTCATAACTCAGTGCTTAGAGCGCTGGCCACATACACGGAAGCAGGAGAGTTTGAATTTTTCCCAGGCCTGTTAAACAACAATGACAAAAGCAACAAAAAATAGTTGGGCATTCTGATGGGTTCCTATAGTCCCAGCTACTTGGGAGGCTGAGTCATGAGAATCACTTAAGCTCTAGAGTTTGAAGTTGCTGTGAGCTGTGACGCCACAGTACTTTACCAAGGATGACATGGTGAGACACTATCTCAAAAAAAAAACCAACAAACAAACAAACAAAAAACCCCCACAAGATTTGAAATAATATAAAGGGAATTTAAAATATAGATGGCAAAAACAATAAGGGAATTTATGAGAAAGTGGAAAAAAACAGAACTAAATATAAACAAAAAGATATGAAAAATGTA
Organism: Loris lydekkerianus; assembly: GCA_963574355.1. Taxonomy (NCBI): domain Eukaryota; kingdom Metazoa; phylum Chordata; class Mammalia; order Primates; family Lorisidae; genus Loris; species Loris lydekkerianus. The sequence continues at coordinate 26,473 of CAUYPK010029694.1, forward strand.
AAAAGGATATAATGGAGCTTAAAGACTTAAAGAAGTCAATCAGGGAACTTATATCAATAGTATATATTAGACAATACAGAAGAAAGAATCTCAGAGCTAGAGGATAATTCTCTTGAGCTAACCCAGGCAGATAAAGAGGCAGAAAAGAAGAGAAAGAAAGCAGAATATTCACTCACTCAGAGAATTATGTAACTTCACAAAGCATTAAAAATTATAAATTATACGTATTGCTGAAGGGGTAGAAGAATGTCCCAAAGGAATGGAAGTCCTATTGTAGAGTATCATGAATGAAAACTTGCCAACTATCACTAAGGATTCCAAAGCACTCCTTTTAGAGAGACATAAATCAAAATAATTTTTATCCCAGAATTCTATATCCTGCTAAACCAAACTTCAAAATCAAAGAAGAAATCAAATCTTTTATTAATATGCAAACATTGAGGAAATTTGCCACAAGACCAGCTCTACAGAAAATACTTATACCTATTCTCCACATTGACCATCACAATGGACCACCAGCCTAGTAAATACCCACAAACTAAACATAAAACACCCAAAAACTAAGCAATGGACCTTCACAAAATAAGATGAATAGAACACTGTACTTTTCAAATCTATCAATAAATGTTAATGGCTTGAATTCCCCACTGAAGAAACACAAGTTGCCTGATTGGATAATAAACCACAAGCTATCCATGTGCTGCCTCAAGAAAACACACCTAACCTGGAAAGGAAAAACAAGACTCAGGGTAAAGAATGGGTAAACAGTATTTCAGGGAACTGTAAACCAAAAGAAAGGAGGGGTTACAATTTTATTTTTAGATGCAAGTGGATTTAAAGCAAGTAAATTTAAGAAAGAAAAAGATGTTTAATTCATACTGGTCAAGGAATAAGTACATGAAGAGAATATTTCAATTCTAAATACTTATGCAACCATATTAAATGCTCCCAGATTTATGAAAAAGACCTTGATTCATCTGAACCATATGATATCTCATAACATCATAATATCTAGGAACTTAACATCCCTCTAATGGAACTAGGAAGATCATTTAAACAGAAACTAAACAAAGATACAAGTGACTTAATTGCAACACTAGAATGAATGGGCTTGATAGATACACAAACACACCATCCCAAAGCTAAGGAATATATGTTTTTCTCATCAGCCCAAAAAATATACTCCAAAATAGATCATATCCTAGGATATAAATCAAACCTCAACAAAATTAAAATAATTGAAATTGTATTTTGTGTCTTCTCAGACCACAAGGCAATAATGGTGCAAACCAACTCCAACAAAAATTTTCATTCCCACACAAAGGCATGGAAATTAAACAATCATATGCTGGATGACATCTGGGACAAGGAAGAAATAAAGGTGGAAATTATTAAATTCCTCAAATGGAACAATAATGAAGCTACAAGATATCAAAACTTGTGGGATACTGCAATAGCAGTCCTAAGAGGGAAATATATTGCAATAGATGTCTATATTGAAAAATAGAAAGAAAGCACATCAACACTTTAATGAATCATCTCAAGGAAATGGAAAAGGAAGAGCAATCAAAATTCCAAACCCAGTAGAAGATAAGAAATAACCAAAATTAAATCAGAAATAAATGAAATGGAAAACAAAAAATCATTCAGAAAATCAATGAAACAAAAAGTTGGTTCTTCAAAAAGATAAATAAAATTGATAAACCTTTGGCCAATTAACTGAAAACAGGAAAGGAAAATCTCTAATAACCTCAGCCAGAAACGAAACAGGGGAAATAACCACAGATACCACTGATGTACCAGAGATTATCTCTGACTACTACATGAAACTCTATGCACAGAAATTTGACAATGTGGAGAAAATGGACCAATACCTGGAATCATACCATTTCTCAAGCCTTAACGAGGAAGAAATAGAGCTCTTAAACAGACCAATATCAAGAACTGAGATCAAGGAACAATAAAAAATCTTCCAACAAAAAAGCCCGAGAACAGATGGCTTCACATCAGAATTATATCAAACATTCAAAGATGAGCTTGTACCTATACTGCACAACATAATACAAAATGTTGAGAAGGAAGGAAGCTTCCCTAACATGTCCTATGAAGCAAACATGGCCATAATTCCAAAAACAGGAAAGGACCCAGCTAAAAAGGAGAAATACAAGCCAATTTCACTAATGAATATTGATGCAAAAATACTCAATAAAATATTAGTCAATATATTATAGCTACACATTAAAAAATTATGCATCATAATCAAATAGGCTTATCCCAGGATGCAAGGATGGTATAATATATGCAAACACATAAATCTAATACATCATATTAATAGAAGCAAAAACAAAGATCATGTGATTATCTAATATATGCAGAAAAAGGATTTAATAAAATTCAACATCCTTTTCTAACAAGAACACTTAAGAATACATTGTAGGTGGCACATTTCTTCAAATGATTTAAGCCATCTATGACACACCCACAGCTAATATCATAATGAATGGAGTAAAACTGAAAGCTTTTCCACTTAGAACTGGAATCCAATAAGGATATCCATTACTGCCACTATTATTCAACATAGTTCTGGAAGTTCTAGCCAATGAAACTGGGCTAGGGATGGATATAAAATGGGGGCAGAAGAGGTAGAACTCTTGCTTTTTGCTGATGACATGATCTTATACTTAAAAAACCCCAGAGACTCAATCACAAGCCTCCTGGAAATGATCAAAAAATATTGAAACACCTCAGGATATAAAATCAATTTCTGCATATTAGTACCTTTGTATATGCCAATAGCAGCCAAGTTAAGAAGCTAATCAAAGATTCAATTACCTTCGCAGTAGCTTCAAAGAAAATGAAATACCTAGGAGTGTATCTAACAAAAGAGGTGAAGGAACTCTACAAAGCGAATTATTAAACCCTGAGGAAAGAAACGGCAGAAGACATTAAGAAATGGAAGAACGTATCATGCTCCTGGATGGGAAGAATCAACATTGTTAAAATGTCTATACTACAAAGCAATCTACAGATTCAATGCAAACTCCATTAAAACAACACCATGCTTTGAAGAACTGGAAAACATTGTTCTATATTTGGTATGACACCAGAAAAAAAAAAAAAAAAACAAATAAAAAATCCTGTATAGCCAAGTCT
>CAUYPK010029695.1:0-32079 GCA_963574355.1 Loris lydekkerianus
AATGCAAGGCACTCGCAGCCAACTACGTATTCCTTAATGTTGCATCATCCTTCCCTCAGTCCTGTGGATCAGGGGAACACTTACTTTTCAATAGAAATACAATTGACTATTGGGATGAAAATGTGTCAAATGGTCTATGAAGCTAGTGTATGATGCCCCATGATCATATTAATGTATGCAGCTATGATTTAATAATAATAATAATAAAGAAATACAATTGACATTATTGCAACTGTCATATCTACTTTTCCCTATTTATGGCTTTTTACCCTCACTTCCTGCTATCACCCAATATGCATATTTTTTTGTTCCATAATTCCTGGCAAAAGGAGCTTTGATTAATTTTTTTAATGATTCCCTTTGTGATTTGACTGAGTACCTGAATCCCTAAATCCTTAAACATCAAAACTTCCTAGTAGTGGCCAGTGTAACAAGAGGTTTCCATCCTAAGTCATTTATTTCCTTGGTTCTATAACATCTAGGATGATTCTGTAGTGCTAGTGTGCCAGGAATCTGTGACTGCAGGACCAAAAAATTTACTCTTTAACAGGTGGAAGAAGGTATGTAATTGAAGTTATAGTCTATTGTACTGAAAGTCTTTCTTCATTCTTCTGTCATCAGTAGCTCCCTTCAGGATCAATAGTTAATGCTAATTATAATCTTTTTCAGTAGTATATTATATTGTCTATGCAATATTATATCAATTATGTACATTAAAACAATGTCTTTTTAAAATTGTTTTAAATGGCAAGTTAAATTAATAGTATTTACTTCTTGGCATTGGAAGGATAATAATTTCCTTTAGGTTTTTCATATTTCTAAAATTCAATAATAGCATAATTATTTTGGTAATCAGAAAAAGATTAAACATGAAAAATTAAATATTAAAATATTTCTTGAAAACAAATTTATCAGTAAAAATTTATTTTAAATAAAATCTGAGAATTTTTGAAGTTATACCTAGACAATTACCATTATCTCCAAACAAGTTACATGGATTGTAATGAAGTGGAATTATTACCTGAAATTTAGGTAAACAAGTAATAAGTACAGAAAGAGGAAAAATGTCAAATTTAAAAATTTTTTATGTAAAAATAAAATAAGTCATAACACTTGCAGATATGCATAGCCACACAAATTCATTTATTTTCTTGGTTCTGTAACATCTAGGATGGTTCTGTAGTGCTTGTATCTAAATATAACTTATAGATATGCATAGCCACAGAAATTCACACAGTTTATTTTTCATAAATATAATTAAGTTCATTATAGAAAATTAGAAAGTCTAAATAACCAAGAAGAAAGTCCCAATTGTCAAAGTCAATTTATATTAATTTTTTCTTGTCTTTAGTTAATCTAATTTCTTTTTTCTTTTTTTTTCCTTAGAGACAGAGTTTCACTTTGTTGCCCTCAGTAGAGTCGCCATAGTGTCACAGCTCACAGTAACCTCCATCTCTTGGGCTTAGGCGATTCTCTTGCCTCCCAAGTAGCTGGGACTACAGGTGCCTGCCACAATGCCTGGCTATTTTTGGTTGCAGTTTGGCTGGGGCCAGGTTTGAACCTGCCACCCTCAGTATATGGGGCCGGTGCCCTACTCACTGAGCCAAAGACGCCGCCCAAAACTAACTTCTTATATAGTAAAATATATAAGTCTATATATATATATATATATATATATATATATATATGCTTTTCTTCTCAACTTCTCCACCTTGACACAGACTGTATCACATTTTACATATAATCTGTCTCCTGTATTTTTCTTTTATTATGTAACCATTTTCTCAGGTTAATAAACTTATTTTTAAATATCAATTTAGGTTTTACTTTATATAGTTTCTTGAGGTTTTTAACTGCTATAGAGTATAATTAATATAATATTTAATGTTTACATAATTGTCTTGGTTAAGAAATATATAATTTTTATTATTTTATTTAAGCTAACTTTTATTGAGTTTAAAATTATTGTAATATTTTATTCTTGTTGATTTGCCTAAATGGTAATATATAGCTCATAGATTTTATAGGAGATATAAAGTACAATAAGATAAAAATTTTAACATCTAAATTTTAAATCGGTATATCTTATTATTATGTCTTAATTCCTCAAAATGCTGACCTGTGTGTGGCACAACTGAACTGTACCATTTAAGTGAATAGCATCTATCATGGGCCCTGGCACTTCTCAACAGACTATCACCAATTTCATCTTATGCAGTAGCACCTTCCTTGCTTACATGAATGAATAAAATTCACATATACCCTGAATTTTTTTTTTTTTTTTTTTTTTTGCAGTTTTTGGTTGGCTGAGGCCAGGTTTGAATCCACTACCTCCAGTATATGGGGCCGGCGCCCTACTCCTTGAGCCACAGGCACCGCCCCTGAATTGCTATTTTTTTTTAACCTCAATGAAATAGTTTATCTTTAATCAATTTAATATGATAGTCAAAAGAGAGTTGTTTGAATGCATGATTAAGAGCATTGAGATTTCCTTTTCCCAAATAAAATTCCATCTAGACGCCCATTTACTGGAATCTTAAATTCTACCTTTAAGTTTTAGTTTTTCTCAAACATTTTTATTTTTAAAAATTAGAATCTCAAGAGAATGTAACATATTTCTTGAAACAATGTGGAAAAGAAGAGACAAGTCATGTAATGATGGATGGAAGAGAGTAAGGCATCACACTGAAATGAAAAGCCCAGAACAGAGGACTGCATGCTCCAATAAATATCATCTGCTTCACTATCATTTCAAGGTTGCATCTGGTGGGAGAATATATTTATATCAGTTAAGGACAAAATAATTTCTTCCAGGATGTATGCCAGAGAAAATTTTCTCTTCTGAAATGAGCAGAGATGACTTGTATTTGCTGTGAAATATCTTAACCATTTTTAATATTACTAATGTCCCATCGTTTAATTTATTTGACCTAGGTACCTCCAGATCAAATGGATAAAAACCAAACAGAGGTGGTGAGAGAATTTGTCTTAGCAGGCTTCTCACAGACATCATCCATTAAGCCAGGGCTATTTGTACTGTTTCTTTTTTTCTATGTGTCCACTTGGGTCGGTAATGTCCTCATCATGGTCACAGTGGCCTCTGATAACTATCTGAATGTATCACCCATGTATTTCCTTCTGGGCAACCTCTCATTTCTGGACCTATGTTATTCTACAGTAACTACCCCTAAGCTTTTAGCTGACTTCCTAGATAATGAAAAACTCATTTCCTATACCCAATGCATCGTACAGCTCTTCTTCCTGCACCTTGTAGGGGCAGCTGAGATGTTTCTGCTCACAGTGATGGCCTATGATCGTTATGTTGCCATCTGTCGTCCCCTGCACTATACCACTGTCATCAGCCGGGGTTTATGTTGTGTGCTGGTGGCTGCCTCCTGGGTGGGAGGATTTGTGCACTCCACTGTCCAGACTATCCTCACTATCCGTCTGCCCTTTTGTGGGCCAAACCAGGTGGACAACTTCTTTTGTGATGTTCCCCCCGTCATCAAACTGGCCTGTGCAGACACCTTTGTCATCGAATTGCTCATGGTGTCCAACAGTGGGTTGATCTCTACTAGCTCCTTTGTCGTGCTGGTTTCTTCCTACACCACTATCCCGGTTAAGATTCGTTCCAAAGAGGGAAGGCGAAAGGCACTCTCCACGTGTGCCTCCCACCTCATGGTGGTAACACTCTTTTTCGGACCCTGTATTTTCATTTATGCTCGTCCTTTCTCTATTTTTTCTGTGGACAAGATAGTGTCTGTACTTTACAATGTCATTACGCCCATGTTAAACCCACTGATCTACACTCTGCGGAACAAAGAGGTCAAGTCAGCCTCACGGAGACTGTGGGACAGGACTGGACTGGGAAAAAGCAGGAGATGGGAGAAATTCAAGTGGGTGTCTTACGAGTAGAGAATCAGAGGTCAAAATAATTACTTTTTAAATAATGACTTAGGAGATGGTGTTTTTTTTTTTTTTTTTTTTACATTAAATCATTATACCACTATTTCTGGCTTTATAATTACATTGTGCACTATAAATCAGAAAAGAAATCTTTCATCCTGAATTTTTACGTTTTATTCTTTTTAAATTCAACCACATCTATTTTCTGTTTTTCCATTCGTTGTGTTCTTCTGTTCTGTTTATCTGATCAAATTTTATTCTATCCTGTTTTGCTGTATGTCTGTCATTACAAGCAGGTGCAAACCAGTCTTTCCAAGCTCTCATCACCTTCTCCACCTTGACACAGATTTTCTTTTCTTTTCAATTTTAACTTACTTTAACTACAGTTCCTCCCCGATTTACATGGTTAAACTTATGATTTTTTTTTAAACTTTAAGATGGTACACATTCAGCAGAAACTATACTTCAAGTACCCATATAGTCATTCTGTTTTTGACTTTCAATACAACATTCAATAAATTACATGAGATATTCAACCTTCTTATAAGAGAGACTTTGTGTTAGTTGATTTGGCCCAGCTACAGGTTAATGTGAGTGAGCACTTTTAAGGGAGATTAGGCTAAACAATAATGTCCAATAGGTTAAGTGCATCAAATGCATTTCTGGTTTACAACGTTTTCAGTTTTTGATGGAAATAACTCTAAAAGTCAAGGAACATTTGTAGATGTTTGCAGTCAATTGAATAGGAATTTATATGTGTTTCTTACTCTCTGTAAATATTTAAAATGCTATCAATTAGATACACTAGAATGAATTAGATTTATATGAATATATAACAGCAGCTATGTAGATATATTCATCAGCTTCATCACCTCAATCTGTACTTTAATAACTGTCCTACCAACAGAGAACTAATTGAAGATCAAATTCCAGAAGAATTGAAGCAATTAATCATAAATGCATAATCCAATTGATTTTTTACTAGTGGTTAATGTAGAGAGGCTCTCTATTGTGGCTAGATATTTCCCACTAATCAGAGATATATGGAAAAAGTGATATTTAGGAATTAAAAAGCTATTCTGCATTTGGGATAAAAAGATAAAAATCACTATTTTTTGGAATTTATTATTTATCTATTCTTATGTATTATCAGAAAGAATAAAATAAAAATGTGTAAAGAAACAGATGTAACTATAAATTCTACAGGTTATATTAGAATACATGTCTAAATAGAAATGTAAATAAAGTGCTCTGGAAGTTCTCAGGAAAATAGATGTTCAAAAAGACACTGCTTCTGTGAATACAACTAAATATGAGGTCTGACAATTAAGTTTGCAAACTTGCCACTGTGTACTTACATTGGTAGCACTGTACAAACAGCTCTGTGAGTTGTCATAACCTTAGTATATCAGTGTTTCATAATTGTGTTCATGTAAACATGTGGCAGTGTTTTGCTGAGGTGCTTGCTTATTCATTGTTGTGTTGACAAAATGTCAGAGCTTGAATTAGAGTAATTCAATATATATATCAGAAGGATTATTCATTAGAAATTTGTACAAACTGGACAGTTAACCATGTTTACTATTTGAAAATGCTGAAAAGGCTGCATAAAAATTTGAATGATAGCAACCTGAACTTTTTGCCAAGAACTCATGGCTCTTGTACCATGACAATGCACCGACTCACACAGCACTGTCTGTGAGGGAGTTTTTAGCCAGTAACAAATAAATATACTGAAATACCCTCCCTACTCATCTGATCTGACCCCATTGACTTTTTTCCTTTTTCTAAAGATAAAGGCAATATAGAAAGGAAGACATTTTGATGACATTCAGGACCTCAAGGGTAAAACGACAACAGCCCTGATGACCATTATAGAATTGCTTTGAAGGGTAGACTAGGTGCTGGCATCAGTGCACAGCTTCCCATGGGGAATACTGTGAAGGTGACCATAGTGATATTCAGCAATGAGGTATGTGTCACTTTTTCTAGAATGAGTTCATGAAGTTAATTGTCAGATACTTTGGTACTCAGAAATTATTAACTATGCTAACTATTTAAATATCTTTTTAAAAAGTCCTTTTCAAAGCTTTCCTTTACAGTGTAACCTTAAATGCTATGAGAAAACGAAAGGCAGGTTCATAATAACAGTACTCAGATATAAAGTTAAGGAATTTATCTACAGCCACCCATCTAATGATTGATACATTTAAATCTTATATCCAATATCTAATGTTCCTGTTGAAATAAAATATGGAGTCTCAGATTTTTAAAAATCACAATTTTCACAGTATTAGTTTTTAATAAAACCACAATCACTAAAATTTTATTTGCTTAAAAACAACTATTTTTCTATTTATATCACAATACTAATATGGGATGCATGTCAGCAGTTGGTCTATACTTATTGTAGGCACTAATATATCCATGCTTAGAAAGGCTCCACTTCCATATGGGATTTCATTATTGCTGGGTAGAGGAAAAGGCATGTGGTGAATCTCATAATGACTCTTGAATCTCATACTGCATTGACCAAATGAACTACATCAATAAGTTCAATAATTTGAATAAAATGGAAAAACTTTCTTGAAAAAAATATAATTATTCAAGATAGTCCCCAGAAAGCTTAGAAAATCTGTATGGGCTTGGATTTACTAAATCTATTCTTAAAAATTTTCCCATAAAGAAAATTCACATTACTGAATTCTTCAAGCATATAAGAAATGCCACCAATTTTGTACAATCTCTTCCTATGAATAAAAACATAGTGAACAATTTTTATTTCTTTTTCTCACTAGCATATTTTTAATTCCAAAGCTGATTATATTATAAAAAAAAGGAAAATTAGTTATAAAATTAACCTCATCTATGAATACAAATGTAGCAATCCTTAAGAAAGTATTACCAGAGTGAACCTATTAGTATTAATAGTAATTATTTGAAATAGTACATGAACTCTGTGGCCATCCTGTGTAAAAATATAACTTGAACCACTTGTGTTATTTCAGGTTTTAAAATCTAGCTGAAAATTCAAAAATCAATTCATGTAATTAACCTTGCTCACATATTTATAGATGTGGTAAAACTTTTGATAAATTTCAACACCAATTCATTATAAAAGAAAACAAGCTTATAAACTATCAACACCAAGAAATCTTATACTAGGGAATAATCTGATAAAGAGTAACTACACAAATACTCTAAAAATATATATTATGCTCACTTTTGAAATATGAAAAACTTTCACCTTGATACTGAGGAACAAAAAAAGTTCTTAGTATCACTATAATTCAATATTGTTCTGGAGCCTCAGGCAGTATAATGAGATAAGAAAAAAAAAAACAGACTGGTATAAGAATTGTTAAAAAAAATAAAGTTTGTTATTCATAGATGACACAATGTGTGTGTGTATATATGTATGTATATTTATATATATATATGTGTGTGTGCGTGTGTCTATAATTCAAAGAAATATGCAAAAGGTCAAACTTACAAATGAATTTAGCATAATCACTATGTACAAAGTCAACATTCTAAAAATCAACTGTAGACTTCCAGTTCTAAGAGAAGATGGAGTAGATGTACTTTTCTATTATTCCTACCATAGTTAAAAACCGCTGTACATTTGTATATAAAGCAAACATATGAAAACTCTAAATGATAAAGAAGAGAAACAAACCAAGTAGGGACTTCAAGAATGAAGGAATGGCACAGTGGCAACTTCAATTTTTGCCTTTTTAATTTTTTTTTCACCTCTATAAGTTCAACTGGGTGTTGAAGAAGCCAGAAACCTAAAAACACCATCAGGTACAGAAAGAAGTACCTCCAAGAAAGCTAATTCTCTATAGGCAAAGGACAAGAAAGGAGAAACCCAGCAAGATAGAAAAGTTTTAGACAATAATTGTTCTCCTAAACAGAGCACCAAATAAACCAAATAAACTGTAGCCTATTTTAAACTGTGTCAGCAAAAATGGATTAAGGAGTCTAAATTTCCTATCTCCCCAGCCGTAATAACTCTCTCGCCTATCCGTGTCAGTACAGATCATGTACAGAGACTATAATTCTACCCATCCAGTGTGAATGAGGCACTTTCCTCCTCCTCAACAAGGTAGTATCAAAGAAGGCCAAGACAGAAGCCAAGCCTTCAACACCTTCCAGTAATAGAGTACTCCCTCATCACAGTGTCAACGAGGGTCATGTGGGACTCAGTAATGGAGGTGGCCTTCTCCCTCCTAGTCCAGGTGGAGTCAGCACAGACCTATGAGGAGTTGAAATCCTACCCCTGCCTAGTAGTGATGAGGCACCTCTCTAGGCTTTCTGTTTACAATAAAGAGCCAAGAAGGGAATCTGGACTTATATCACCATCTGGCAGATGACACAATGTCAAATGAGACTGCTAAAACAAAGGAATTAAATAACTTTTAGAGTCTCATAAAACTAAAATATCTAAGATTCAATGAAAAATCACTCATCATACAAAGAACTGGGAAAATTTCAAGTTGAATGAAAAAACAGTGAACTAATACCAATTCTAAACAGATATTAAAATTATCTGACAAGAATTTTAAAGGAGTTAACCCTGCCATGTGCCTGAGGCCTAGTGCAACTTCCCGAGCCTGACTAGAAGTAGATCCATCGAGTTACTTCTGCGTAGCAAGGCCCAGCCTGAAACTGCCTCTACCTAGATACAGCCAACAAGGTACCATGCCATTGGCCCAACCCTGTCACACACCTCATCCCCCGCCTTCTTTCCCCACCCCTTCCCCATGCTCTATATAAGTGGCTGCTTGACACAATAAAATTGAGTTCCTGCTTAAAAAAAAAAAAAAAATGAAATCAGAAAGGAAGAGCAAAGAGAGGGAAGGAGGGAGGGGAGTGGGGCTTTGGTGTGTGCCACACCTTTTGGGTGCAAGACGCGATTGTAAGAGGGACTTTACCTAAAAAATGCAATCAGTGTAACCTGGTTTATTGTACCCTCAATGAATCCCCACAATAAACAATCAAGAAATGAAAAAGAAAAAAAAAAAGAAAAGAAATTACATGCATGCCTAAAGAAAATGCAAAATAGAATGTCTCAGAAAAATAAAAGATATAAAGGAAAAACAAGTGAATAAAAGTTTTAGAGCTGGAAATATAACCCCCACCCCCCCAAAAAATAAATAAATAAAAAGAAGAAGAAGAAGAAAGAAAGATATTGCAATGGATGGAACCAAAGCATACAGCAGAGGGCAGAATCAATATTAAACTTAAAGACAAAACATCAAAAATAGAAAAGGAAGAGAGACTTTTGGAAGATCAGGAAGAAAAAACAGTAAAAATAGTAAATACAATAGACTTTACTTCTCTTCTTGAGCTTTCTAAATTATGTTTGGCAGTTTAAGCAAAATATATAGCATTGTTCAATGTTGTACTAAATGTATATAAATATTTAATTACATTAAAAATGTGGGGAGTTAAAAAGACTGAAAGGATGATAGAATTTCCATATTATATTTGAACTGGTAAAATGGTTACATAATATAATACCTAGAATTACCATTAAGAAAGCTGTATTAAAAGATACAACAAAATTTCTGTAGATAGATAAAAGTGAAATTCTAAAACATATTTAAGTAACCCAAAGGATGGCAGAAAGAAGAAAAGAAATAAATTTAAAATTTACATGGATGGACCTGTAACATATTCTCCTAAGTAAAGTATCTCAAGAATGAAAGAAAAAGTATCCAATGTACATAGTACTTCTATGAAACCAATTTATATTTACTCACACTTTCTTATGAAAGATAGATCACAACTACAGCACAGGATGAAGAAGAGAAATGGAGTGGGAAGGGAGGGGAGGGGGCAGGTTTGATAGAGAGAGGGTAAATGGTGGGACACACCCATGGAGCATATTGCAAGGGTGCAAGTCAAATCTATCAAATATAGAACAAAAATATCTTAACACAATAATCAAGTAAATGAAGTGAAAGCTATATTAATTAGTTTGATGTAAGTACTCCAAATTGTATAAAAAAATCAACACATTGTACCCCACATATGCATAAATGTATTCATTATCTATGTATATATGACTTCATTTAAAAAAAAAAAAAAAAAAGCTAGATGGAAAGTTGAACGGAGATTATGGAAGGAACATGAGCCCCTGGATAGTTCTAAAAAGTCAGGAATATCTGTGGAATCTGGTGTTTATAACTGGTCCTATGGTAAATACACAAACACAGTATATATATACACACACATATATACACATACCATAATTATGCAAAAATATGTGCAGTGCATAGCACATTAATATAAACATACTACATATATAAAGATGTAATTCAACATAAAATTATGCATGCACTGTAAGGCAATCATAGGCTATCAGAGAAAAGTTGACAGAATAAGGGAACTCATTCCTAACAATCAAGTCTGAGTTAGATTTCCCTTTCACGTGCTCTCAGTGCACATCCTGTTCATTCCTAACATAGCTCTCACTTTGCACCATATTTTGTGATTGTATATTTGCCTTTATTTCAACAAATTGAAAGTTCTGTGAATCAGAAAATATATGATCTTAAATTGAAAAATGTTTAGTAATTGAATAAATATTTAAAATAATATTTGTTTTGGTGATTAAAATGGCTATGTCCAAAGTCAAAAATAATCCAATAATCAATACTATATCAGTAACAACTAAAAAATTACTCCTATTGAAGATGTTGGTTTTCCTTTAAGCTCTTTTAATGTTCACATACGTACCACCCTTCTTGTTTGATAGGATGTTTCAGAGTCAAATGATGAGAAAATTGACTGAATTTTCTGAAAATTCCTATGGTCAAAATCAAATTTAATTCTGATTTTAGATTATATTTTTTGGATCCAGGAATATTTAAAACTCAGCTTAAGATCTCAGCCTGTGATATTCAAACATGCATTTCCTAATAAATGATTTCCCAAGGGACATAAGCAACTCTGAAAGGGATACAGTGTTTATTAAAAATCTACTATGGTTGAAAATTTATTTATTTATTTGAGACAGGGTCTTATTATGTCACCCTTGGTAGAGTGCTTTGGCATCACAGCTCACAGCAACCTCAAACTCTCAGGTTTACACGATTCTCTTGCCACAGTCTCCCAAGTAGCTGGGACCACAGGTACCGGCTACAACTCCTGGCTATTTTTTGGTTGTAGTTGTCATTGTTGTTCGGCGGACCCGGGCTGGATTCGAATTCACCAGCTCCAATGTATGTGGCTGGCACCCCAGCTGCTTGAGCTATAGGTGCTGAGCTAAAAATTTATTAATTTAATAATCCAACACATATTATATGTAACACTATATCTTATGTTTTCAATATTTAGTTATAAAACATAAATTTTTCCCATGAGAAAATGAACAGCTATAATTGAAATCAGTGGCATGTAATTATTTTTTAAATACGGGGATTAAGCATAATACACAGTCAAAAGAAAAAGTATATTTTTTAAATGAATAATATATTAAAATTAGGCTTTATCCTCTCAAGCTTCCAAAGATGAGGTCAAATTTCACAGGATTATTTAATCCAAGATTAGCCTCCAGTTGTACCAAATGTCTCCTTTGTGAATTACTTCACCTTTGCTATGTTGAACTGTGTTTAAAAAATGAAAATTCATTTTTATATCTACGTTTTACACAAAATGTGCTAGCAAGATAAATCTGGTTTAAGAAAAAGAAAGAAAATTGCAGAGTTCATTCACCCCAAAAAGTAGGTATGGTGTTTAAGCTATGTATTTATATGTATAAAATAAAATTGTAGAAAGTACATGCATACAATACATATTGTTGTATATATGAAATAAAAGTATACGTACAATTTTGTTGAAAACAAATGTTTCTCTGTAATATAATGCCTTACAAATTATGTCAATTTAATGTCAGAAGGAAATCTTTAAGCAGAATCATATTAAAAAATGATTTCCCCGTATGAGGAGGAACACATAGTCCTATGCAAAGCTGGGATTCAGTGAAAAGTCACCAGTCTGTTCCACAGTTTCTTCATAGCTGTTTTCATCTCCTCATTCCTCAATGTGTAGATAATGGGGTTCAAGAGTGGAGTAAAAATGGTATAAAACACAGACAGGAGCTTGTCCACAGAGAACCTGCTGAAAGGCCACACATAAATGAAGATGCAAGGTCCAAAGAACAGTGTGACTACCATGATGTGTGCAGAGCAAGTGGAGAGTGCCCTGTTGATGCCACCAGTGGCACGCTGTTGGACAGTGAGGAGGATGGCAGCATAGGAGACCAGGAGGAGCAGAAAACAGCTCATGGACAGCAGCCCACTGTCTGAGATCATAAGCACACCCAAGACATAGGTGTCAACACAGGCAAGTCTGATCACCAGAGGGAGGTCACAGAAGAAGCTGTCCACCTCATTGGGGCCACAGTAAGGTAAATTGACAGTAAAAGCTACTTGACTGATTGAGTGCACAAATCCAACGACCCACGAAAGCAGCACCAGCCCCATGCACATCTGCCGACTCATCACAGTCATGTAATGCAAAGGTTTGCATATGGCCACATATCTGTCATAGGCCATGGTAACCAGCAGCACCATCTCAGCCCCTCCAGTAAAGTGCAAGAAGAAGATCTGAGCCATACATCCTCCGAAGGAAATGAGTTTTTGATCACTAAGAAAATCCCTGATCATCTTGGGTGTGGCAAATGAAGCCAACCACATGTCCAAGAAAGACAAGTTTCCCAACAGAAAGTACATAGGGGAAAAGTGTAAGTGGGAGTCAGAAGCTACAGTGACCACAATGAGCAGGTTACCCAGCATAAGGCCATGTAGATCCCAGAGAAAAATACAAAGAAAATATTTTGGAGATGCTGTGAAGTGCAGAGACCGTGCAACACAAATTCTGACACTGGGGAATAATTCTGCAGGATCATTGTGTCAGGTTTCAGATTTTGCTTTGAATCTATCTAAGGAAAAGAAAAGTCTGTCATTTGTGACAACAAGGATGAACTTGGAGGACATTGTATCAAGTGAAATAAGCCACGCAAATCAAAGAATTGCTCACTTTTATGTGTAATCTAAAAAAGTCACATTTACAGAATGGAGAACAAAATAGTAGTTACCAGAGTCTGGAGAATGGGGGCACTAGGCAGAAGTTGGTCAAAGGAACAAAGTTTCTAACTTTCTAGTGGTCTAACTGAACAAAGTTTCAGTTAGAGAGGAGGAATACATTGAGAGGCCTATTATACAGCATGGTGATTATAGCTAGAAGTAATGCACTGTAATCCTGAAAATTGCTAACAAAATAGATTTTAAGTGTTCTCACCACAAAAAAATGGTAAGTATGTGAGGTAATGCAGGTTAAGTAGCTTGATTTAGCCATTCCACAATGTGTGCATATCAAAACTTAATGTACTACACCATAAATGTGTATGTTTTTATTTGTTGATTAGAAAGAAAAAGAGAAAGGGAGGAGAGAGAGAACTAGAAGTAAGAAAAAAGAAATAGGAAGGAAGGAGGCGCCTGTCAACTGCCAGGCACATGAAAGTGATCAACCAAGTGTTATCTCAGTATAACTTTTAATTTGCAAGAGATAATCTGAAATTTGTTTATTTAATTATTTGTTTGTTTAATTTATTTATTTTGGGTCCATAACCTCTCAGGAAGAGAGACTTAATCTGGCATATGTAGTTTTCTGTGTTTTACATGGTGACATTGTTTTGTTTTATTTCAATATTTTGGTTCATCTTCAAAAATAATTAATTACCCATTGAGCAATGATATCAACACAGATGGGGAGAACATGATACCACGCAAAAAACCTTCAAATTCTCAATCCTCCTGATTTTTGGTTCACATTCTGCACTTGATTGAATCCACATTTTGGCATGAACAAAAGCCTTAGAAAGAAGGGGAAAAAATGTTCCCACAACTCTCATCTACCCTGAAATTTTCCAGAATGTCTGACTGACTGTGCCTGAAGAAGCACTGAGGTCTAGACAAGACATACATACAGGATGGTGCAGAATAGAATAGATATGAAGAATAGAATATTATTAATACACTTCCTTATAATATTTTACTTTTATGATGTAAGAGTAAGGGAAAGTTTTTTTTCTCAAAAAAGAAGAAAAAACTTCTTATATAAATTGTTGTAGTGCTTTTGGTTCAGGCTTGCTATAATTGTCTATGAAAGGCTACAGACCCAAAGATGAAAGATTATTCTGAGGCACAAGAAAAAGGAAAACAGAGGGCTTGTGTATGTGGTCAATGTGGCTTTTATTCCACCTGAACGCAGGTGGAGTGAAATCAGAAAAAGAATTCCACACGTGGGTTATGGTAGATGGAGATTTATAGGGCCAGGAGGGCAGCAATTTGAGGCATTCCTATTTCCTGCCTGGGCAGGTCACTCCCACCTGGGCGGGGCAGGTCTATCTGATTCCATCACTTCCGCTTTCTCTCCCTCTCTGGTACCCAAACACCAATCAAAATCTAGCAAAGGCGTGCCTGTGGGTGCCTCTGTGTATCTAAGCACCTGTTCACATATCTCTCTCCTGAAGTCAAGAGAAGAAAGAAATTGTGTTCCCTGAGGACAAAATTCATAAAAGAAATATTATTTTAAGCTAAAAAAGCATGTTATGAATATAAAGGAAGGTGACGTATAAATAAATACAGATAGCTCCCGAATCATTTACCCAAGTTATGTATGTGGTTGAGTAACTTTTTTAAAAGTCTCCTTATTGTGTAATTGTAGGCCTTTCCTTTCATTGACACTCTGGACAAGACATGATCAGCAGATTTACAGATAACACAAACCTAAAAGGATTCACTTACAGAATTTTTTATTAAATAAGCTAGAAATATGGGTCGTAATCAGCATGTTAAAAGGAGAGGAGGGAGAGAGAAAGAGACAGGAGAATAGGCTGATACTTATCAGGCTAATAGAGATGAAGAATAGAATATTATTAATACATTTCCTTATAATTGTTTTGCTTTTCATAATAAGAATGTATTGTTTACTTTTATGATGTAAGAGTAAGGGAAAGTTTTCTCTCAAAAAAGAAGAAAAAACTTCTTATATAAATTGTTGTAGTGGTTTTGATTAAATGAGCCAGAAGAAAGATCTGGTTCAGGATATTTGTACCTTATTCTCTAATTAAACTTCAGCTTAAGAGATTGCTTCCTAATGAGCAATAGTGCTGGGATTTCTCCCACATTAAACCTGCTTAGAATCTTTTTTTAAAAAAACACTTTATTAGAGTATAATTTACATACCATAAGTTCACCCATTTGACGTGTTTATTCAAGGATTTTTAGTTATTTTCCAAGTTATATAACTGATCATCTCCATAATTCTTGCTTGGGAATTGTGACAACCTCAGATCCCTCCAGGACGTCCTTGGCAGTAGTCAAGCTGTCTCCTTCCTTACTCAAGTGTCATGTACACACTTCATTCAGACTGCATCTCTAGAACATTAGCAAATTTTCATCTCACTAATCTGGTATAGAGCCCAATCAATATAAAGCAAAATAAATGAACTAACACAGGTTTTATATAGTTCCTTTAGCCCCACAAATTTTTACTATTGCTCTTATCATTGTTTTTAGTTATGTTTGAGATTAAGAAGCCAGTGATCAAATTCATTTATAGATTTATTATTTATGATCTGACTACTTCTGAGGGAGTTTTTATGATCTGACTACTTCTGAGGGAGTTTTAGGTTTACTTATAATGAAGGAAATTTTTTTTGAACATCTCAACAAAACCCAGAGAATAAAATCTATGCAATAATATTTGGGAGTATTCACACAATTATACACAAGTGACTGATAAATTCAGCATGTTATTAAAAGAATGCAGCTCTGAGCTTCCAGATGAAGTAGCATAGGATGGATGGGTCTCATGGTTAGTTTTTCTTGACAAATAGTTTGGAGCCTCACTCTTTTCACTAAGAGGAAAATACTGCAGAAATATTTTTTATGACAGACATGGAGCAGAATTCTTCATGAGCAATTTCACAAAAGATGCATAACTGTCCCTTGTATGAGCTTTAATGTTGTCCCCTTATAAAGTTGAGGAATATAACATGAAAGAACAGTTCAATTCAATGGTGTGTAGTATTGTTAAGACAATTAGATGCTGCCCACCTTCAGACTGATTTTAAATCTGCAGCTTAAAGTCCTGGTGGTCACAATGGACACAATCGCAAATCAAGAACTCCCAGCCAGTTTAGATTATCCCAGTACTCAGAGCATAGCTAGTAGAGTTATACTTTTCTTGGTATTTTTTTCCTCTTTGTGCCCTGAAAAAATTCACATGCAAATGTTAAAAATTTGTATTTAATTTAGTGTTTTGGAAAGATTAAGTGGATGGAAGTTGAAATAATCAAATGGAAAACTCAGGGAACAAATATAAGGAAACTGTTACCTTGCTTTTGACTCAAACATCTAAAACTAAACATTGCTGATGGTTTCACAACCCTGTAAATATACTACAAACCATTGAATTGTACACTTAAGATGAGACAAGTTTATAGTATGTTATACTTTAATAGTGCCCTTTTGAAAATGGATATTAAAATAAATGTAATAAAATAAATTCAAATAGAGTTTTTTTTTACATTATTAAAATGGTTTACTTTAAAATCAAAATTTTCTTTTTTTTTTTCCTTTTTATAAGTCATATATACATAGATCATGAACATATTCATGCCTGTGTGGGATTCCATATGTTGATTCTTTGTACAAATCAGAGTGCTTACATCCAACCAATCAACATAGCTTTCACCTCATTCATTTAATCACTGTGTTAAGACATTTGTGTTCTATACTTGATAGGTTTGACTTGTTCAAATAGAGTTCTTATTTCAGAGGACTCTTTATAAATTGCAGAGGCTTTTAAAATGATTATATTAATGTAAATTTGAAATAAAAAATGAGATGGAATATATACAATCTAATGGTATTATTAAAATATAAATGCAGCTAGCAATGACAAAATTTAATTTAACTGACAAGTTATTAGTAATGTACTTCAATGATTTATTGAACAAGATCATATAATAAATTAGTGTCTATTTGATTTATATGTTACACACATTCATATATATTTCAAAGGCTCTTTACTAACCTGGAGTTAAGATGCTCAGTGCTGACACTGCAAATCTCCCAATATGTATTTCACGTCTACTATACTTGAATGTAACTTAAAAAAACTCACATATTTGTATTCCAGATAAGACATAATCACTTATTTCTCCTGTCTCTTAAAAATAAATCAAGAAAAGCATCATTTTAAGAAGCTAGAGAACTTCAGATTTGAGCCTTCCTTGGACTTAGGATCTAAATAAATATCTATATCCTGTCTCCCATCAATTAAGAATCCCTAATGATGGGCCATTCATGGCCAGCTACCACAATGGAGGCTGGGGAATAAATCTTCAAAGGGCGTAAATTTGTGGTATTAAATCATGCTCATTTCTCTAGGTGACAAAAGAAGAAAATTCTAAAGATATTCCAGATTATATAAATATAGCTACAATTATTGTAATATTCAAGCAGAATAATATATACCCTAATTTAGTTAATAGAGTATAAAATGTGTTTTTCCTTTAACTAAATTAACAAGTTACATACTAAAAATATACTGAAGATGTGGCAGCCCTTCATATTGTTTTATGTAACTTTGAGCATAGTGCTTTGGAGAAGACTTATTCCTGCCAGAAGCATAAAATTTATATGTGTCAAAATACTTGCCTTCTCTGGATTTTTATGGTCATGGATGATGAAATCTCCTGGTGCCTCAGGTTACTTTGTGTATCATTTGTAAGTGATAGGCTACTTACCTCTGAAAATCATCCAGGTAATGCAGGATTCTTCTGCTAATGGGTCAATTCCGGGGACCAATATCCCTGAACATTTTGATCAGTGGGCATCACACTTGCAACTACTCACTTCCATATGAGATGTATGAGCATAACCAAATTAATAAGGAATTTCACCGCCACGATAGTATCAGAATGTAGTCAAAAACTCTCAAGTTCTATATTGGCATTAGATTGTTTCACTTAAAATGAGTCACAAGATCATTCTAAGTTCTGTTACTCTGTTTAAAACACATAGGTAGGGCAGTGCCTGTGGCTCAGTGGGTAGGACACTGGCCACATATACTAAGGGTGGCGGGTTCAAATTCAGACCCAGCCAAACTGCAACAAAAAAAATAGCTGGGCGTTGAGGCGGGCCCCTGTAGACCCAGCTACTCAGGAGGCTGAGGCAAGAGAATCACTTAAGCCCTGGAGTTGGAGGTTGCTGTGAGCTGTGTGACGCCATAGCACGATAGAGCGAGACTCTGTCTCTACAAAAAAAAAAAAAAAAAGATAAAACACATAGGTAATAATTACTAAACAAAGATTATAAAAGCAGGCTGTCAGCTTCAGTATAATTTATTTTTAAGATTTAATTATTATATGTGCAGATACGTTATGTAAGATAAAGAATTATAAAGAAGGTTTTGACAACCAGGTGAAGTTAATACTTCATTTGGAGGAAGGGAAAGATTTACTAAATGTGATAGTTAACCTTATTTGACAACTCATAAGGTGGTTTTGATGACATTAACATTTATCTATTTATTTTAATTTCAAATTAATATGAGAGCACAAATTTTTAGGTTACATTGTTCTCACTTTCAAGGTAAAGTTCAAGTTATAGTTGAGTCCTTCACCCAAGGGGCTGAGCACCCTCACATTGTGCACATCAGGTGAGATCCCACCAAATGCCCTCCCTCTTCCCATCCATCTTCCTCCTCTCCCCTCCCCCTTGCTAGACTATATTTGTGTTTTATCATTTGTGGGGGCATGTAATTGTTTACATATTGATTTCATAATAATATTGAGTACATTGGATATATTTTTTTTCTTTTGTTGAGATACTTGACTAAGAAAAATATGTTTCAGCTTCATCCAGGTAAAAATAAAAGATGTAAAGTCTCCATCTTTTCTTAAAGCTGAATACTCCATGGTATACATATACCACAATTTCTTAATCCATTCATAGGTTGATGGGTATTTGGGTTGCTTCCACAACTTGGCAATTATTAAATGGGCTGCAATAAACATTCTGGTGCAAATGTCTTTGTGGTAAAAGATTTTTGTTCTTCTGGGTAGATACCTACTAATGAAATTGTGAGATCAAATGGAAGGTCAACTTTTAGTTCTTTGAGAATTCATGATTCTTCCCATAAAGATTGTATTAGTTTGCAATCCCACCAGCAGGATAGAGGAGTTCCCTTTTCTCCATATCCATGCCAGCATCTGCAGTGTTGGTACTTTGTGATGTGGGCTAATCTTACTGGAGTTAGGTGATATCTCAAAGTGGTTTTGATTTGCATTTCTCTGATGATTAAAGATGATGAGCATTTTTTCGTGTGTTTGTTGGCCATTTGTCTATCATCATCAGAGAAGTTTCTGTTCAAGTCTCTTGCCCACTTATAAATGGGATTGTTTGCTCTCTTCCTTGTTGATTGAGTTCTCTGTAGATTCTAGTTATCAAGCCTTTGTCAGATTCATAACATGCAAAACTCTTCTCCTATTCTGAAGGCTGTTTATTTGCTTTGGGACATTAACATTTAAAATGGTGAAACTTGAGTAGAGGACTGCTCTCTGTCATATGGGTGGGCCTCATCTAATCAGTTGAAGGCCTGAATAGAACAAAAGGATCAGCCTTCCTAATGAAAAGGGAATTCATATGTCATGTGTACCATCAGCTCTCCTGGGTCTCCAACCTGCAGACCAATACTGCAGATATTAGACTTGACATTCTACCTAATCCATAATTATATGAACCAATTCCTTATAAAACATTTCCCCCATCTCCCTCTCTCTCTCTCTCTCTCTCTCGATGTACATATATATATATATGTATAGATGAATGCATATATAATTATTTATATTTACATATAAATAAATATATGATATATATATCAATACATGATACATAGCAACATATGTTGCTATTATTATATATAGTAAATATATGTGAATATAATTGTGTGAATATATATATATGTACAGTATACATACACACACATACATGTACACTATTAGCTCTGTTTCTCTGGAAAACTCTATTATACACTATAAAGCCAATAATAAAAGAATTCAGAAAGCAAAAGGATAATATATAAAATGTTTTTTAAAATCTTTGTATCTGGCTGGGCACAGTGGCTCACACCTATAATCCTAGCACTCTAGGAGACTAAGGCAGGAGAATCACTTGAACTCAGAATTGGAGACCAGCCTAAGAAAGAGTGAGAACCCATTTTTAGTAAAAATAGAAAAATCAGCCAGGTGTCATGGTGGATGCTTACAGACCCAGCTACTCAGGAGGCTAAAGCAGGAGGATCACTTGAACCCAGCAGTTTGAGGTTGCTGTGAGCCAGGCTGATGCCACAGTGCTCTGGCCTAGGCAGCAGAGTGAAATTCTGTCTAGAAAAAAAAAAAATCTTTGTATCTGGGAAAATGTCAAAATAAAACTAAAATCCAGCTACAAATTGATAACTGTATTTCTAATCTTGTGCATTCAGAAATCACTGCATAGTGTTGTGCAGATTTGCTTGAGGCCTCAGGGCCTGTGAGTACTGACAACCAGTCTGTGCCTCACCCATCTAATAGACTATTAATCTTGAGGCTTGGATCTGCATATGGAAGTACTTTGTCTAATCTACACAAAATTCCAGTGTGGCTATTGTAGTCTTGATGACAAAGGACTGATATCCTTAATATAGAAAAAGTGTTTATAAACCAGTATGTGAAGAAAACATGAAGAGAAAAATGAGCAAATAGTATACGCATGTTATTTTTAAAATGTGAAAAAAATAAGAGGTCAATAAACATTAAAAAATTTATCTCAGTAAATATTAAACCCCAAATTAACAACATATAACTTTATTCACATACCATATTTAGAATAAATACATCATACTTTTATTCGGGTATGATGGAAGTAGATAATTTAATAATAAAAGTAGCAATGCACATTTGAATCATACCTAACATCTAATTAGTGTAAACATAAGTGAGCACTATGCCAAGCTGACTCTTTCAATGAATATTTAGAAAAGTCTAATGAGACAGACACAACCATTTCCACTTTGCAGATGAGGATACTGAGGCTTACAGTGCTTAGGTACACAAATTGTCAGTGGCATAGTCAAAGTTCTAACAAGGGCATTTGGATGCCAGAATCTACAGTCTTAAATCACAGAATGCTGCCACCATCACTGTTAGTTAGAATATGTTGGCACAACTTTTTGATAGGCACTTTAGAAATATAAAGCAGGCTCATTAAAAAATGCCTGTAGACCGTGACCTAGTTATATCTATGTTAAAATATATCTTTAATACATCAGAGATTATTAGCAATTTAAATGTGCTACAATGGTTAAAATCAAATAAAGTATGTATGTGTGATAGCAGATTATAACACATGAAAGGTACTGTCTTTAACAAACAACTTACTATTTGAAGAAGGGTTAACAGTGTTTTGTTAAGGACAAAAAAAGAAAAAGGACCAGACTCTTCTCCACAGCCTACTCTTATATTATAAACTGTTCCTGGATTTGAGGGAAGAAGTTATTTACAAATTTGTCCAGAATTTTGAGTAGTACATTTAGAAGCAACACAGTGCTGTAAAGAGGTGTGAAGAGGTGCATGGATTCTGAAAACAGACTGAGTTTGAATTTCAGTTCTCTTACTTGCTGTGGAAACTTGGGTAAGTTGTAAATCATTCTCTCATATGCAAAATGGAGTTTAAAACAGTGTAAGGTCACAAAAGGTGCCCATAGTACAGTGGTTACAGTGCCAGCCAAAGGTGGCGGGTTCGAAACCAGCCTGGGCCAGCTAAACAACAACTAACAACTGCAAGAAAAAATAGCTGGGTGTTGTGGCAGGTGCCTGTAGTCCCAGCTGCTTGGGAGACTGAGACAAAAGAATCGCTTAAACCCAAGGCTTTTAGGTTGCTGTGAGCTGTGACGCCAAAGCACTCTACTGAGGGCAACATAGTGAGACTCTGTCTCAAAAAAAAAAAAAAAAAAAAATATATATATATATATAAAATAAATACTATATCTTGGATGCAGTCTGAAGAATTGTTTTTGACCACCCTTTCTTCATCCTCTAATAATTCCTATTTTTCTCTAGACATTATTCACCTGTCTGACCATCTATGCTCAATGTAAAATCTTTTGGGAGAAAAACTCCAAATAAGGGTTACATTCTTGAAAATTAAAATTACAATAGGCATTACACATTTTTAGTTCCTGCTGAAATTTGGAAATATCATCCTTATTTTTAAAGATGTTAAAGACTTAGAATTTTGAATTTATGGTTAAGCCATAGATTTAAAACCATAATCAATGATTTTGATGTCCAAATAATTTCCTGTTACTATCTGACTTTCCTTTTTCAGAAGAGTTTAATTCTTAATGGCGATTTAATGGGTAATGTCCACTGAAATTCTGAATTTAACTGATGCAACTGATGGAGGGAAATCTTACAAAATAATGTTAAAATTTGTCTTTGAAAGGCTATTTTTGTCACTTGTGAGAGAGTTGTTGTCTTGACTGCCTCTCTGGAAGATATAGGATTTAGGTCTGCTTATCGTTTGCTTATTGGGAAAGACTCAAAGTGGAAAGACTCCAGTTGGTTCTAGTAAATTTTCCATCTTCCTGAGTTTTGAATGTTTCTTGTGTGAAACAAGGAAGAGAAACACAGGGACCCTGTAGTCTCTAGGTGGCGCATAAACTCCTTCTTAACCGCTTGTTTTAGATAACGGCGGCAGAGACATAACTTCCAGCTGCAGTTTTACTTTCTTAACTAAAGATTTATACTCACCTATTGGAAATGTTGACAATACCTTCTCCAAAGTTATTGAATACTTTCATATGAAATAATCCAAGTTCAAATTGAAGTTATTTTTCCAAATACATTACATATTTTTGTAAACATAACTCTAAAATGTATCATATTAAATAAAAAATCAAAATCAGGAATTATCCATGATGGAGATGGACTGTCTCAGAACTTTTATGACACATATCTTTGTTTTTACTTTTAAGGAAAAAATTAGAAAAAAAAATTAAATCCTAGATATATCATAAGCTAAAATTTGAAATTAGATACTAAAAAATTACAGGAAAACAAAGCTTATTACAGTCAAGATATCATATAGTAAGCCAATAAAAGCAACTAAAATATCAATTATTTAGAGAGTTTAGTATAGTGGTTAATCTCAAATATATATACATACTCACACACACATATGTAGTAGGTTTTCTACATTCCAGAAATAAGAAAAGATAAGTAAAAATTATCTCATCAAAAGTAAAATAAATTAATCATAAATTTTATAATTTTATAATGAAAAACATTATAAAACATTACTGGGAGACGTAAAAGAAAACCCAAATAAGTTCAAAATTAAGCCTATTTCTAGGACAGGAAAGTCCACTATGGTCAATATCATATTTCTCTCCAAAACAATGTTTTTATTAATACAATTATAATTACTCAAGGTTCATGTTATCTGACAAAGTTGTTCTAGTTAATAAACAAATAACCAAGTCAAACCAAGATAAGGAAGAATAGTAATAAGTATACTTGAATTAAAATGTAACATAGATTTACGTTAATTAAAACATCTTAATATTGAACAAATATCCGAGACATTATGTTAAGTGAAAAAAGCTACCCTCATAAGGCTGTTATTAAATAATTCTACTTATGTGACAGTATTGAAAAGACAAACTCTAAGAATAAAATCACACTATTCACGCCAGCATCAAAGGATGGGAGGGAGGCGGTGGCTACTACAGGATGTATGGGAATTTGGGGGATTAATAAAACTGTTCTATAACATAATTTTGACACTTACACAATTGCATGGATTGTTGAGGCTCACAAAACAGGACATTAAAGACAGACATTTTTCACATGTAAACTGTACTTTAAAAATTAAAAGAATGCTTAATATTGGTACTGATTGCAGAATTCTCTGAAGTATCAATCGTCCCTTCCTCCTTGGGAGTTATGAATCAAGTCATAAATAGAAGCAAAAGTGGAAAGAGACAATACTATTACTAGTGAAGTTACATTTGACTTGCAGCCCCAAAAGTCTTCCTACTTTTTCCTCTTAATTTTAACCCAGGGTCCTGCCCAAGGAGCTTGGGCAGCAAACATTACCTAAGCACTGACGAAGAGTAACTACAACGTGCACAGATCTCCCCAGCTGAATATATGTACAGGAAGAGAGTTTGACATTGCCCCTTTAGGACAGATTCTAGCCCTTGACAGAGGTTTGGGGATGCGTCTAGGCTACTCTGAAGAGAAACTCTGTAAAATTCTCAAGTTCTTGTGGTCCGTCTCTTTAAAAGATCAATAATCTGTAAATCAAGACAGAGAGAGTGCTGGGTGGAAGGAGGGCAGAGCTTGTATATGTTACCAGTCTAAGAGTTTCTGTACTGCATGCAGGTGATAGGCAGCACATTGGCAGAGGAAAAAAATTATTCCCTCTAATAACTCACTTAATAACAGTTCACAAATTTCAAGGGGAACAGGATAGATTGTTTTTAAAGTAATGGCAAAAAATTAGCCAGATCTCTGAGGAAGAGGAATATCTAGTATTTTTTCTAAGTTAGGAGATTTTTTTTTTCTAAGTTGAGATAAGATATCCAGAAGTAATTTACAAATAGTGTATATCACAAATTTGTGACAATTTGTTCAACAAACTTTTAGTCATATCAGCCAATCAGTAATACTATTGTAAAAATGAAACTCTAGATTATTCCAAGCCTATGAAGCATCTTCATGACATATATTCAGAGAAGAGAAAACTCTAATCATATTATAATTCAACCTATATATAAAATGTTTTACCCATAAATTTTATTGCTCAGGATAAACTACAGCTGATAGGAGGTACTATTAGTGTAGAAAGGGATCTAAGGATATGTTAGTGCCCTAGTTCTCAACATTTTATCTTCTGTCTCTGGAATGGCTCTTCTAGAGCCCAGCCAATAAAGAATATATGATTCTTCTGTTTTGGGTTTTTGCTGAAGTTGAAATACAATGGGCATTTCTTCCCATAAACAATTGTTATAAATGTCCTTTTTAATTCATTTCCAGGCCTACTTGCCTTATTACAAAGATAAATATCCTGAGCAGAGCTGAGAAGGTGTAGGTAAACTTGGAGCAAAAGCAGTACCATGTACAAGTTTGGGCAGGGATGGTCTCCCTCATAAACTTACTGTTTTTCTTCCTGTCTTTTTAACTTCAGTATCACATAGTTTTGAGTACCAAGGAGTGTCCTATGTCTTCTGTTATATCATCAGACTGCATTTGACCTGCTCCCTACTTCATCTTTCACCAACAGACTCCATGACCATCTGAATAAAATGATGTATATCTCCTCCAATGCACTGTGTTTCATGCTTCCATGCATTCTCATGCACATTCCTGCATCTGAAATGTCTTTCTCCTCATATAGCTGATGCTTACACTAAGTGCCTCCTCCTTCTGGAAACCTTCAAACCTGTCCTGCTCTAGATGCCCCCTGCCCTGCCGTAGCATCCTGTGCATGATGTAACAGTGCTGTTGGCGCCACAACACAGTAGAAAATTTAGTCTAGTCTCTGCACCCACACACTGCTAGTTTCTGGAAGCCCTGAATTTATCTTCTGGTGATCTATAGACTCACAATATATGTGAAGAATGATTGAATGCACCATGCTTGTGGCAAGTGAGAAAGTCAAATTTAATACACATTTACCCAGAAAGTGTAACTTTCTAGCACTGAGCAGTAGTTTCCCCAGAACATGGATAAAGAACTGTGAAGTGTCACCTGTGTGCATTCTTAAACCATAGATGACCTGTAGCAATGACAAAATAACAATGTTTTAAGGATTAACAATATATTGAAATATTAATGAAAACAGCATATAAACAAGGTTCAATAGATGAGGAAACTAAATGACAGGGAACTATTTATTTTGTTCAAATTTGCATCAGAGAAAATGGTGAAGATGGGGGTTTAAATATACAGCTGTACACTGTAGATGTTCTGTTTTCAATCATTAAAGATTATACAAAAAAGTTTGCTTTTCAACAATTACATCTACAGTTTCTTTATACAGAACTTGAAATACATTAAAAATAAATTCCTAAATGATGTATGAATAGGAGTGTCCCTTCTGAAGTGTCATCTAAAAAGTGTGTTTTAGATTTATATATCAAGTCCTTATTTTCTTAGTGGTTGCTTTTACCTCTTGATTTCTTTATGTGTAAATAGTAAGATTTAAGAGAGGTGTGAAACATTGTGTAAAACACAGAAAGAATTTTATCTACAGAAGGGCCATAAGTAGATGAAAACACATGGAACAAAGAAGAGAGCCACAACTGTAATGTGAGCTGAGGGGATAGAGAAGGCCCTAGAGCCCCAGTGATGGTAAGTAAAAGAGAGGGACTTGTAAAATTAATAGAAGAAGATGAAATTGCCACCCCAAACTCACATTTGATGAAGTATCATTGCATAGTACATTAAGAAAATTTATCAGCAAAAGCTTTAAAAATCAATCATGTCAGGCATACATCAAGACTGTGACTTTCATAAGGGCCAAGAGATTGAATCATTGCCAAATCCCAGAATTCCTTAAAAGTATTGACACTGTCTAGGGTGACATTATTTACTTTTTGAAAGTAAGATGGCTAAGTTGAAACCAAATGTTGAAAAGATTTAATGATTTGTGACATGTTATCAAATTGTTTATGGTACCAAAAACCAAATTTGTGTGGTGGCTCGCACCTATAATCCTAGCATTCTGGGAGGCCAAGGCGGGCGTAATGCTTTAGCTCAAGAGTTCAGGGCTAACCTAAGCAAGAATGAGACCCCCATCTATAAAAATAGCCACCTGATGCGGCAGGTGCCAGTATTCCCAGCTACTTATGAGGCCAAGGCAAGAGGATAGGTTGAGCCTAAGAGTCTGAGGTTGCTGTGAGCCATGACACCATGACACCCTACCAATGATAACACAGTGAAACAGAACAAACAAACAAACAGGAATCCAGGACCATATCAATACAGGAGAGACTGATACACTGAATAGTTTTCCCTTTCTGTATTGTCAACTTTATCCCATAACAATCAAAATAGGTGAGAATGAGAGGCAGGTAAATTAAGTTCATTGGAAGGGAATGTTGACATCCAACTGTGCTACTCAGTCAGGGTCCTGAACTTACAAGGACCCCCTACTTTTGTGGAACTTTGCTGGTCAGTGATTTCCTTAATGGCCCAGAGAACTGTACCAAATAGCTGGTTGAATGCAGAATATAAGTTTCTGGGAGGCATAACATTGGTATATCAGTGTCTCACAGCTGTGTTTGTATCAATGAGTGGTGGTGTTCTGCTGAGTAGAATTCATTGTTGTCACTATATGTTTTGTGGACCATAAAAGGGCAGCTCTGATGGTGATTCCAGAAAAAGAGCACCAAAATTGCTTTGAAGGGTGGAGTAGGCATTAGTGTTGGTGCAAAGCTTCCCAAGCAGAGTACTTAGTGGTGATATTCACCAATTAGGCATATAGCACTTTTTTAGGATGAGTTCATGAACTTAATTGTTAGACCCCTTTGCATAAATCCATATATAATGTATTCACTCAATACTTAATATTATTGGGGGGGTGGAGACAAGGCGGCTGCCTGAAGCCAGCTTTCCACAGAGGCTCCCGTCCAGAAGGAGAGTTAAAGGACAGAAACTTAGCAAGTAACCTGTTGGATTAGAGCTCCACCAAGAGAGAAAAAGTTGAAGAATGCACATCAACCCCACTGAGGCGAGCTGCGACCCCAAGGATACAAACAAAAGGTACAAAATCCATCACCAAGAGGACAGGAGACCCTTCCCCATGACAACGGCTTAGAATACCCCATAAACAAACAAGCAGAGTTCAAAAGTTCTCTCATTATGCTCCACGGGAGAGACCCTCTAAAAACTGGACCTACTTTCCCTACTAGGGTGCCATGGCGCTCTCCTGCCAGGCATAAACTTGTGTAAAACTGTATATATTCTCTACGTGCAATTCTGAGCTCCCAGCACTCCCCTCCACTCTCACTCTGAGGTCTGGAAGCCTGTCCCCCAGGAGTCCAGATTCTTGGGTGATTTCTCGAGGGGTGTGGACAGGGCCTGGACTGCAGCTGGTCAGTGCTGATGCTGCGGCATAGGAGTGAGGAGAGGATGGTCGGCTAAAAGGAAACCATGCCAGAGTGGCAGTGCCCCAAGGCGCAGAGCAACAGCCATTTTTGGCAACAATAGGGCTCACCCCCAGATATTCCGGAGTCGCACACCCTGTCTCTCTGGGCAACCAGAGGAGGCCAGGCATCTTCTCAGGTGGCAACCACTGGTGGAACAGTGCATGGACTAGAAAACGTACGCGCAGAGCCGGAAGATTCCCTCAGCGGGACTGAGACAGAGGACTGCTTTACTGAGCCTAAGACACACCCGGCCCCCAGGGGATCATCAGCCTAAACAAAGGAGGGCAGGCAGAGGCCGGAACTGACAGGTAACTGTGCTGCGAATACAAACTACAACGGCACAGACAGGGTCTGAGGCACAGGTTCTGGGAACTCAAAACAGCTTCTCTTCTGCGGGGGAATTTAGCAGGGACAGAAACAAATTCCTGCAAAGTTGTTCTGTTCTGTCAGTAACATCAATCAGGGGCGGGGGTGGAACTGAGTGAACAGTCCCAGCCTCACGAGGTTGTCATACCTCACCCCCACACCAGATAGTGGCAGTGAGCAGCAGCCTGGCTAAGCAGGCATAGATCTCCTTGTGATTCAGGCAGGTGCAAACCCCTGGAGTATCTGCTCATTGGAGGCAACTGGGTCACAGATCTGGGGATTATCAGTGACTGGGTGTGACAGAGGTACAAAATGGGGAAGGAGGCATCAACCTTCCCAGACTAATCTATTTGCTGGGTGGATCCTCCTGACCTCATGGAGCACCAGAGCAAGTCATATCTGAGTTGTCACCAGACCCCTGCGATCTAGTTGTCAGACACCTTTTAAACTCTTCCACCTGTGACAGGTGCAGACTGAGACAATTGATTTGGACCTTTTGAACTGAGCCAAACGCCCAAGGACTATCCAAGTAGTGCCCTGGGTGTGTGGTTGTAGGAAGGTTTAATTTTCCTTTTCCAATTGTTACCTGTTGGGGGCAGGGTGGCTTAATTACTGGTATATCTCCGCAGCTGAGACATCAACCCAGAGTAACTGTTTCACTAGGGTAAGACAGAGACCAGCTGAAAACAAGACAGAGCAATTTAGCCCCACCACAACAAACAGGTCCCCAGTTTCTCAGGCTGTAGCACTGTACGGATCCTTGGCAAACCTCCAGTGGAAAAGTCAAATGGTGTAAAATAATCATGGGGCAGAATCAGCAGAAAAACTCTGGTAACATGAATAACCAGAGTAGATCAACCACCCCAAGGAAAGATATGGCAAATGTAACTGAAGATCCCATTTATAAACAGCTAGCCAAGATGTCAGAAATCAAATTCAGAATTTGGATTGTAAACAAGATTAATAGAATGGAGGAAAATTTGGAATTAGAAATTGGAGGAACAATTCAAAAGTTGGAATTAGAAATTAAAGGAGAAATTCAAAAGTTGTCTCAAGAATTCAGTCAATTTAAAGGCAAAACCACCAAAGATTTTGACTCACTGAAGCAAGAACGTGCAGTCCTCAAAGATCTGAAAAATGCAGTAGAATTGTTCAGTAACAGAGTGGAGCAAGCAGAAGAAAGGATTACTGACATTGAAAACAAAGCTTTTGAATACCCCCTAACTCTCAAAGAGGAAGAGAAATGGAGAGCAAACACGGATCATTCTCTCAAAGAGCTCTAGGATAATTCGAAGAAGGCTAACTTCCACCTCATTGGAATCCCTGAAAGTGATGAAGTGGTCTCATAAGGCACAGAGGCTGTTCTCCATGAAATGATGAAAGAGAATTTTCCAGACATGCCAAGAGATTCTGAGATTCAGATAGCAGACAGTTTCAGAACCCCAGCACGATTCAACCCAAATAAGACATCCCCCAGGCACATCATAATTAACTTCACTAAAGTTAATATGAAGGATAAAATTCTCAAAGCAGCCAGATGTAAAAAAACATTATCTACAAAGGGAAGAATATTAGAATGACTGCAGATCTCTCTGCTGAAAGTTTTCGAGCCAGAAGAGGGTGGTCATCGATTGTTAATCTCCTAAAACAAAATAACTTTCAATTCTGGACCCTGTATCCAGCTGAACTGAGTTTCATTTATGATGGAGAAATTAAATACTTTAATGACATTCAGATGTTGAAAAAATTTGACATAACCAAACCAGCTTTTCAGGATATTCTCAGACCTATCCTCCATAATGACCAGCCCAATCCTCTACCACAAAAGTAAACTCACTCAGAAACTTTTGATCAAACTCCAACTTCCACACTGGCGAAAGGATTAAAAATGTCCACTGGACTTTTGAAAAACTCGAAACCCAAAATTTTACCATATTTATCAATATTCTCCATTAATGTGAATGGCTTAAACTGTCCTCTAGAAGAGGCACAGGTTGGCTGAGTGGATACAAAAACTCCGGCCAGATATTTGCTGCATATAAGAATCAAGACTCACATCTTACCTTAAAAGATAAATATAGACTCAGGGTGAAAGGATGGTCATCCATATTTCAGGCGAATGGAAATCAGAAAAAAGCAGGTGTTGCAATTCTATTTGCAGATACAATAGGCTTTAAACCAACAAAAGTAAGGAAGGATAAGAATGATCACTTCATATTTGTTAAGGGTAAGACTCAATATGATGATATTTCAATTATTAATATTTATGCACCCAACCAGAATGCGCTTCAATTTATAAGAAAACTCTAACAGACATGAGCAACTTGATTTCGTCCAGCTCCATAATAGTAGAAGATTTCAACCCTCCTTTGGCAGTGTTGGATAAGAAGTGTCCAATAAGTGTCCAATAAGAAGCTAAGCAAAGAAATTTTAGATTTAAACCTAACTATCCAACATTTGGATTTAGCAGACATCTACAGAAAATTTCATCCCAACAAAAATGAATACACATACTTCTCATCAGCCCATGGAACATACTCAAAATCGATTACATCTTAGGTCCCAAGTCTAACCTCAGTAAATTTAAAAGAATAGAAATTATACCTTGCATCTTCTTGGACAACCATGGAATAAAAGTTGAACTCAGTAACAACAGGAATCTGCATACTCACACAAAAACATGGAAGTTATATAACCTTATGCTGAATGATAGCTGGGTCATCAATGAGATTAAAAAAGAAATTACCAAATTTTTGGAACAAAACAACAATGAAGACATGAATTATCAGAACCTCTGTGATACCAGAGAGGTAGTCTTAAGAGGGAAATTTATAGCACTGCAAGCCTTCCTCAAGAGAATGAAAAGAGAGGAAGTTAACAACTTAATGAGACATCTCAAGCAACGGGAAAAGGAAGAACATTCCAACCCCAAACCCAGTAGAAGAAAAGAAATAACCAAAATTAGACCAGAATTAAATGAAATTAAAAACAAAAGAATTATACAAAAGATCAATAAATCAAATAGTTGGTTTTTTGAAAAGGTCAATAAAATAGATAAACCTTTGGCTAACCTAACCAGGAAAGAAAGACTAAAATCTCTAATTTCATCAATCAGAAATGACAAAGACAAAATAATAACAGACTCCTCAGAAATTCAAAAAATTCTTAATGAATATTACAAGAAACTTTATTCTCAGAAATATGAAAATCTAAAGGAAATTGACCAATATGTGGAAGCACATCACCTTCCAAGACTTAGCCAGAATCAAGTAGAAATGTTGGACAAGCCTATATCAAGTTCTGAAATAGCATCAACCATATGAAACCTCCCTAAAAAGAAAAGTCCGGGACCAGATGGCTTCACGTCAGAATTCTACCAAACCTTTAAAGAGGAACTAGTACCTATATTTATTAACCTGTTCCAAAATGTAGAAAAAGAAGGAATACTACCCAAAAGATTCTATGAGGCAAACATCACCCTGATCCCCAAACTAGGAAAAGACCCAACAAGAAAAGAAAATTATA
>CAUYPK010029696.1:0-11149 GCA_963574355.1 Loris lydekkerianus
TTCAGTAATCTTCTGCAAATCAGGTTTGTATTCAGTTGTAGCCACTCAGAGCAGTTCCTTTACATGAGTGTCAGTCAGAATGGACCGGTGCTTTGATTTCACGTGTTTCCCCCCTGGGGGCGGGACTACGCGCTCAGAGATCTCTCCTCAGAAGCAGCATAACAAAATCCAAACTTGGCAAAGAGCCACAGTATACAAAATAATGGTAAGAGGCAAAGAGCCGCATTCATTTTGGCCGGGAGCCGCATGTGGCTCGAGAGCCGCGTGTTCGCCACCCCTGGAATAGAGAATAATGGCTAGACAATCTTGTATCAGGTCACCAGATTGAACACAAGTTAGTATTTTTCACAATTGCCTAAGAAATTTTTCTTAAAATTTTTATTTGGAAAAATTTAAAGGTATAGGAAAGTTGAAAAGTAGTGTACACCTTTACTTGAATTGACCGATTTTAACATTTGCCACATTTACTTTATCATACAACACATATACACTCACATGCTTCTATTTAGGTCTATATATACTTCTTGTCAATTTTGTGATGTCAGGAAAGGGACAATGTTAATTTTCCCATATGGATATTGGGGGTTGGTGTAGTAAGATGAAAACAAAAAATGTTTACCCAATTGTGTTACTTTGATACCTATCTCAAAACAAACTGGTTGTATATCACTAGGTTCACTTCTAGACTATCTATTTTGCTTCGTATATCAATATATGTATTCTCATACCAGTACCAAACTGTTTTAATATTTGTATGTTTACGGTAAATCTGGAAATCAGGTACAGTTAACCCCCTATTCTTTCTCAAGGACATTTAGGCTACTCTAAGTCCTTTGTTTTTCTGTATACATTTTAGATTTATTTTGTCAATTTCTATAAACTCTGCTGAGATTATATTTGGGACCATGTGGAATCCATAAATCAGTTTAGAAAAAATCAGTCTATTAATAATATTTCGTCTTCCAGTTCATGAACATTTGTATAACTAATTATTTAGGGTATCTGTAATTTTTCCCTACAATTTTATATAGTTTTATGGTATGTATTATAGATTTTTGTTATGTTTATTTTTATGTTTTTATTTTAATTTTATAAAAAAGATAATTTTGTGAAATTTAAGTTCTAATTTTTAATTCCCCTATCAGTATGGAAATCCTAATTTGGTAATGCAATTTATGTTTGCATATTGTACTTACATCCTGCAACTATATCAAATTCATATATTATTTTTTTGTAGCCTTTTGTTGGCCATTTCAAGTTTACTATATAAAAACCCTGTCATCTCTAAAAAGCCAGTTTTACTTCTTTTTGTCCTGATCGTTCTCTCATATACATATCATATCTGTATTTTCTTTCATTTTATTGTGCCTTGTATATATTTCTCTCATCTTATTATACCTTAAGGTCTACTTTTTTCATGAATAGAATAGTTTATATTGTTCTGCTGAGTATGCCAGTTAAGATTTCCATGTATTTTTATCTTGGTGTGAATTGGACTAGAAGAGATTTAATGTGATAAGTATCTATTTTTAGTGTGCTTCTTTTTTTAATGCATTTTCTATCATTTTTGCTTTACGAAAGTGGTGGTTGTTTTAGAGCACAGACATGTTATGTCTTCATTTTGAATCATAACCTTCAGCATTTAATTCTTATAGTCACACTTAATGCTTTGGAGTATGAATAATACTTTGTCTGATGAGATTTTATCCTTAATTTTGCTTTCTTGTTCTTTTTCAATAAATGTTTTAAGTAAATCTATTCATATTTACCATTAGTCTTCTATTTTATCTTTAAATAGAAAGATTTAAATTAAAAGATTTAAATTAAAATTTAAAAGATTTGCTTTTTATTTTATTTCATCTTTATTTTGGATTTTTTTAAAAATTGCAGTATTTCTTTCTGTGCATTTCCTTAACTTCTCCAAGTATTTTGTTGTTTTGTCATTAGATGCTGAGATCAAAACCACAAGATATCACCTCACACTTATTAGGATGGCTGTTATCACAAAAACAAAAGGTAGTACATGTTGACTTGCCACATGATCTACCAATCTTATTTTGAGAACATACCTGAAAGATTATGAAATCAATTTCTCAAAGAGATACCTGCAGTCCCAGGTTTATTATAGCATTAGTCACAATAGCCAATACATGGAAACAACATAAATTCCATAATAATGAATGAAGAAAGAAAATGTGATATGTATGTGTGAGGTTTGTACATGTATACAGTGGAGTGTTATTCAGCCTTAAAAAGGTGTGAATTTCTGTGATTTGTGAGAACATAGATGAATCTTATGCTAAGTGAAATAAATGAGACAGAAATTCAAATACTGTATGGTCTGACTTATATGTGGCATCTATAAGTGTCGAAGTCAGAGAACAGAGTAGAATGGGGGGGAGGTACAAACTAGTACTTACAAGGCAAGTAAGTTCTATGGATCTTCAGATCTACACTGAGGGGAATGTAGCTAAATTGTGTAGTATTGTGTACTCTATATTTGCTAAAAGAGCAGATTGTGGCAATCACTCTACGATGCACAAGTGTATCAAATCGTTTCATCATATATCTTAGACATATACAATTTTTTGGTCAATTATACCTCAATAAAGACTTAAAAAAGAGTCATAGAAGGTAGGAATGAATAAAATGGAACTTCCACTTTTGCAAGTCAAGTATTGGTCAGCAACTAGAAATTACAGTGAGACTAAATTGAGTCTTCAACTCATACATGCCAAGTGACATGGGAATCACAAGTGGCAAATCAATTCTAACTCAGAGTATCAACATCTATGTTTACCATCAGTCAACTTTTCAATTGTAAAATCAGAAAATAGTATCAAGGGTGGTTTAGGTAGTTAATAAATATTTAAAATATAGATATTTTTCAAGATGGAATGGTTTGACTTGCATCATCAAAGTTTGTTACACATCTGCTGAGGTAAGATTTCCTCAGAGGTAATCAATCAATGACATTTGATTAAAAAATCTTTGGGAATAAAACTTACTTTATAGAAATATTTTGTTAGAGAAATCAAGCTATATTTTAATCTGACATTGGTAAAATAGCAGTGCATAATCTCCCTTTCCCCACACAGTTGAAGGGCTGTCACAATTGTATGTTTCAATGTACACTTGATTTTCTCTATGTCTGCATCATTTCTAGATGCAGCAGGAAATCTGACTTTGTTATGAGTCAGGATAGAGGATTTTTGTTTGTTTATTTTGTTGTTGTTGTTGTTTTTTCCTTAAAAGTAAAGCAGGAAAATAACTCTTAGTGATTTTAGAAGATACTTTATCCCAATTTGCTTGGAAGTGTCTTGATTTATCCATGTTGCCACAACATAAATATTAACGTTATTCCCTTTTGCTAAAAGTAACTTGGTTTGAAACATCTAAAGTAATCATTGTTATTTATACTTGAGAATTTAATGGGTGGTCCTTTAGACTTAACATGAATTGTTTTCAAAAGAAAAACAATTTTTGATGTTTAAGGTTTTACTTTCTACCTGTAAAATTAAAAGGCCTAGTGTCTGTAATAAAGGAGTTTTAGGCATCAGTAATGGTATGAGAGACGTTAGGGCCAGAGTTTCAGTGAGTTGTGACACCCTCAGTTTTCCAGGGCCTATTTGCTGGAAGAGTTAGGAAGAAGTCCATGCCCTCTTTCCATTTCTTTCCCTTATCCCTGGAAAATTCACAAGCTAAATCTTCCCTTAAGTATATTATCTTTAATTTCTCTGTCACATCTCTTCCCTGGCCTAGAGTACAACTTTCAATGGCTGCTCTTCATATATATATTAAAGACTTTCTGATAAAAATGCATGGCCAGAAGTTATTTTCTCTCTCTTTGCCTTGGGATACAAGCTCAAAAGAAAGATAATTTTGTTTTATTAACCAAAATATCTATTAATAGTGCCCAGAGGAGACATTTATTGGTGAATGGAGAGGCATTTCTTAATTGTTCATAGTATGTTCAGCCATGCGCCAAAAGTTAAGGGGCACAGACAATATAAGTTCTGTTCTCACTCATCAGAAGATGTGTAGATCACTGAAAAGGGAAATATTTAAAGATTTAAAGGTCAAAGGCTGTTTGACCTAAGAGTTATTTTAGGTGTTTCACACATACACAGAGACTATATATAGTAAGAGTATATATACAGGACTGTGTATATATATCATATGACATATATGGCCACCCTGTATATATAGACTATATATGTAATCATACTTCATATAGACCCTTCACACATACACACACACACGTATGCTAGTAGTGCCACAGAATATCCAAGGAAAGAAACGTCAATGAGACTAGAATTATGGAAGTTATAGAGCATGTTGGCCTTGACCTTGACCTTCTAGATAAATAGATTTGCATATTAAGAAAGAAGAAAAAGAATACACACCAACTAAAAGGGGGAAAAATCATCCAATTCCTTCAGGTAAGAAAGCATAGAAAGTATTTGAGACACAATAAAAATCTCAAAATGAGTGAAACAGAATGTAATAAGAAAAATCACCCATTTTGATAGTTTTCTTCAGTTAAATGAAAAGTGTGTTTATCCAAATATAAGACTGGTAAAAAAGTAGTGATAGACAGTATTTTGTAACAGTTAACTTGACAGACAATATTATTCTTGTATGCTATTGTAGATAGTTTTGTGTTTCACATACCAGTCTCATATGTTGTTCTTTTTCTAGTTCTTTGCTTATAGTTTCTAGTGATGAACATGAGTGACCTTCAAACTTCCTGCAGATAACAGTGTCTCAGCAACCATTTTTTGTACCTGTTTCTTTGTATGGATTTTGTAAAAACTTTCTGGTGTTTACATTTAGAACTAAAACCATTGGATCATAAGTCACACATCATACCTTGTTCTGAGGTGCTAGAAATAGAGGGCAGACTGGTAGTCACAGTGCACAATGGTCTTTATCTCTTCACATTCTTTCTAATTGTATTATCCATCTCTCTGAATTTTTGCCTTCCTGATGGGTATAAATTCATACTTTGTTGTTTAAAGTAAACAATATATTCTAAGAAACATGTTTTTTTTTATTATGAAAAACTTATCACACTTAACTCCTTTTTACAGCTAGCTGTCTAACTATTAGCTAGACAGCACACCTAAATAAACTTTTCTGATCCTTTTTGGTAGTCTGAGCAAAAAGCATAGTGTAAATGTTTCACTTATGAAGGCACGGTGGTAGACCTGGAAATGTTTCATATCTGTAGCAAAAAACCCACTTTAAATGAGCTAAGAAAAAGAGGCAATTTGATGTATCACTTTTTGTATCAACAGTGACATCCAAAGCTGCCATTAGAATTACCTAATACGTGAATAAGTTAAAGGTTATCATCTGTTGCACATTTAATGGATTGCAATAAAATTATACCAAATGACCCTTGCAGGTTCTTCAAACTTGATTGATCACAACGTAATTGTTAAGGCGGAATAGCAATTAATTTTCATTAAGGAGGGAGGTCATTTATACTTGTTGTTAGGGAAAATGGCTAAATTGTGATATAAGAGATTAAATAGTTCTGTACAATTAAAAACGTCTACTTAATTTCCTGATTCCATATGACAGGGAGGGCTATTATAAAGTTTTCAACCTCTCTCTATGAAAATTGATATAATGACATATAAATAAGAAAATGAAACAGCTCTTTGGGTATGAAAGTGAGAGAGAGAGAGAGCGAGCAAAAAGACACCCAGTACAAAAAATACTTTAGGGTAAAAGGAACACCAAGTTGATGAGTTGACACATTCGTCAGGTTGGCTTCACTTATAGGTTCCCATAATTTTCAAATCACTTCTTGCTTTAAAAATATATTAGTGCATCTTTGGACTTCTTAAGAATAGAAGAGTTACAAAAGAAAAACACATTCAGAAATTCAGTAATGTCACTATCACACATCTATTTAATGAGAAATAAAAAATTACATACTTTCTTCAAACCTATCATCTCCATTCCCTAGACTCATAGCTGTCAAAGTATAGTGAGTGTAAAACATAAAAAATATTGTAGGACAAAAGCTGATGGCCTCCAGTCCTAAGGTAATTATTCTGCATGTTTGGGTTGGGCTTAGGACTGCATTTTAAATTTATATGGCTGCAGAGTCTATGGATGTTTCTGCCTTAGATTTATTCACATATACTTTTTGTGTAACACAAAAATTCTATGATGTGCATGCTTTATTATTTGCTTTTTATCATTTAAATGTGTATTGTGATTCTTTCTATGCCAGTTAACATACTTACATAATTCTTTGTGGCAGTATAGATTTCCAGTATATAAATATATAATATATTA
This sequence comes from Loris lydekkerianus, assembly GCA_963574355.1. Classification (NCBI taxonomy): domain Eukaryota; kingdom Metazoa; phylum Chordata; class Mammalia; order Primates; family Lorisidae; genus Loris; species Loris lydekkerianus. The sequence continues at coordinate 6,316 of CAUYPK010029696.1, forward strand.
ATTAATTTTTGTTTACCGATAAATTAGGTCAATCTCTTGGTTATTTATTATCATAAATCATACTTTCTTTCCTGAGGCTAAGTGATTTCTAAAGGGTAAATTATAACAAGTTAAAAAGTCCCATAATAAAATAACAAATACAATCATAAATCACCATTATTTTATTTAAAGCTTAGATGATTTTCTGTCTTAAAATTACTTGACAAATAATATTTAAACTTTTAGCATAAAATAAGAAAAATGGTCTTGTAATTTCTAAAAATGAAAAAGGAATGCCTTATTAAACACATCCCAACTCTGAAGTATTCCTTGGTTTTTCACCTTATTGTCTTCAGGGGAGCTAGTTATAAATTGTTCCTTCAGGTCTTCTGCCATTCAGAGGAGATAAAGGAGCATTTTTCTTTATTTCTTATTAGAGAATCACATTTGAAGATTGAGAGAAAAAGTAAACTTTTTGCTCATCCGTTTTCTTTTTTAACTTTATGCCTACCTTATTATACTTTTATGATTATAAAATATTTTATGATATAAACCATAATGGTCACTTTAAAAATAAATGAACAGGAACTGAAATATTTGATAACTGAAGCTATTAAAACTTTTCATAGCTCAAGAACTTTATAAAGTTTGTTCTACTATTTTTATTTCCTAAATATTATTTGACTATGTGAATTTAGAAAAGATATAGTAATTACAATAAATGTGAATCTGGGACATTTAGCTATGAAGTTAGTTTATAAGGTACATTTGTTGCAAAAATTTCCCAATTGAAAAAATATATATATAAAGCTATACAACCAAGTTGAAAAGTACCATTGTAAACCAATATCTAATGATAATTTTGATTAGTTTTAAGGTATACTAAGAGTCTTTATCAATAATTTTCTATAGAGGATAATTTATAACAATTAAAGATAAAGTTCTGAGGTTGTATTTTTGAATTGAACTTTTTTTTTTTTTTTTGATAAAGAGTCTCACTTTTTCACCCCTGGTGGAGTACCATGGCATCATAGCTCACAGGAACCTCAAATTCTTGGGCTCCCAAGTAGCTGGGACTACAGGCACCTGCCACAACACATGGCTAGTTTTAGAGATGAGGTCTCGCTCTGGCTCAGGCTGGTTTGGAACCTGTGAGCTCCGGGCAATCCACAGCCTCAGTCTCCCAGAGTGCTAGGATTACGGGCATGAGCCACCATGCCCAGTCTTATTTTTGCTTTTTTATGAGTACAAATGATGTGTTTTATCATATATCTAATAAGGCTATAGGTAAATTATGGGAAACTAAATACTATTAAGGGAAACCCAAACCTTCCTATTACTGAAGCTAATAAATTTCCTAGTCTGGGTTAACAATAAATTCTAACCTTTGATAACTAATCCATGAAAGTTATCTTTCTATGAAAGATAACTAATCCATGAAAGATAACCAATCCATGCAGAAAGTATATACTGTATATACTTGAGTATAAGCCGAGTTTTTTCCGGCACAAAATTTGTGCCGGAAAAAACCCGAACTCGGCTTATACTCGGGTCATACAGGTTATTTGATTCGGTGCACGTGCACCTAATCAAATGCACGTAGTCTCCAGTACAGCTGAAGCTCTGTTTGGACATACAGATGATGAGGAGGAGGAATCCAGTTTTGAAGGATTTTAACCTTTGTGATTTAGCTTGATTACCTGTTAAGCTACGGTTTTCTGCACTTTATTTCAAGTTTTAAACTTGTTGCTAGTTTACAGTTTTTCTTTAGCAATAAATATTGAAAAGCATTTAACCTACTGATTCCTCCATTATTGTAATTGTTTTGGGTATATATTTTTATTTTTGAAATTTGCGAGTGGCTGCTGCATTTTCCACCTAGGCTTATACTCGAGTCACTAAGTTTTCCCAGTTTTTAGGGTAAAATTAAGGGGGCCGGCTTATACTCGGGTTGGCTTATACTCGGGTTGGCTTATACTCGGGTCGGCTTATACTCGGGTCGGCTTATACTCGAGTGTGTACAGTAATAGCAATTTGTGTATCAACCAGGACCGTTTATTGCAGCATTCTTTACAATAGTGAAAGATGGTTAACGACCTAAATTGTCATTATAAGTTGAAAGACTTAATAAATTGTGATACTTCCCTATAGTGGAATGTTTTTTGTATTAAGGGGTAAAATATTTTAGGTTACATGGATCACTTTTGTACTGCTTGAGTCATGGCTATAGGTTTGTCAGTCACCCAAATAGTGTTTATGATACCTATACTACAGGTTTTGTCCCTCCTCTCTTCCCTGTTCCCCCTGCCTCTTGATGTTTACTGATTTTGCTTCCCTCGTTGCACATGTGTCTTCATTGGTTGATTCCAGTTTCATAGTGAGTACATGTTGTGTTTGTTTTTCCATTCTTGAGATTCTTCACTTAGGAGAATAGTTTCCAGATCCATCAGATTGTTGCAAAAGACATTAATTCACCCTTTTTTGTGGGTAAGTAGTGTTCCATTTTATACATGTACTACATTTTATTAATCGCTCATGAATTGATGGGCACTTGGGTTGATTCTTCATCTTTGAAATTATAAATTGCACTGCAAAAAACATTTGAGGGCAGGTTTTTTTTGTAGCAAAAGTTCTTTTCCTTTGGGCAGGTACCCAGTTATGGGATTGCTAGGTTGAAGGGTAGACCTTCTTCTAGTTCTTTGAGGAATCTCCATACTGTTTTCTGTAGAGGTTATACTAATTTTTAGTCCCACCAACAGTGTATAAGCATAACTTTCTGCATCCACATCAGCATTTACTGTTTTTAAACTGTTTCATAAAAGGATTCTGTCAGAACTAAGGCCATAGCTCATTGTGGCTTTAATTTGCATTTCTCTGATGCACCTTTTCATATGTTTATTGGCCAGTTATCTTCTTCTGAAAAGCTTTGTTTTATGTCTTTTGCCAATTTTTTAATGAGGTTGTTTATTTTACTTTTACTTTTTTTTCATTTTTTTTAACTTAACATTGTTTTTGAAGTAGAATTTTCTCTTGCCTTTTTATTTATTTAATTTTTTTTATTAAGTCATTTGTACATAGATCATGAATGCATTTATGCCATTATGGAATTCAATGAGTTGATTATTTGTACAAATTGGAGTGCTTACATCCCAGTAATCAACATGGCCTTCACCTCATTTACCCAATTACAGCTCTGTACTACTGTGAAACCGATTTATACTCACTCAAAATTGCTTATGAAAAAGAAACACAACTTTAGCTTAGGATGAAAGAGGAAAGGAGAAGGAGATGGAATGGGAGGGGGAGGGAGTAATAGTAGGAGATAGTAGGGGAAACACACCTATAAATCACATTCCAAATAGAAGTTGGATGTATTATGTGTCAAACCCAAATGTCCTGATGCTATAATTGGGCAAAATGAAATGAAAGATATGTTGATTTTTATGATTTAAGCATTCCAATTTGTTCAAAGAATCAACACATTGAAAAGGGAATAAATGTATTTATGATCTATTTACAAAAGACCTAATAAAAATATGTTAAAATAAAATATAGTAAAAATAAATAAACACCTAAATTAAGACAGAAAAATTAAAACAAGAAGGAAATAATAATAATAAATAATTTAGAATATCAATGTTTGACAGTTACATAAAATCATAAGGCTTGACTAAATCAGGTTTGAGAAATACAATTTTCCTAAGAGATAATAATTTCTTTAGTTGACATCTAATCTAGAGCTAAAATTTCAAAGCTATAAACTAGGAAAAAGTAATGATTGGGGGTCAGGACCTACTCAATGGTTTTCTCTGATTACATATTGAGACAGACTCTCATTTTGATGTCTTTGGTAGATTGTTCTGGTGTCAACTCACAGCAATATTCCTGTTTTGTCCAAAAATGAACATATTACTTCAGTTGGTAGTCATGAAAAAGCAATAATAAGGGGTCAGTACCCACCCAGTGGTTTTCTCTGTTTACGAGTCTCATTTTGATGCCATCAATAGAGAGTGTCCTGGTATTATAATTCACAGCAATCTTCATGTTTTGTCAAATAATAAACATATTTCCTCAGCTAGTTCTCATGACACCTGCATAACATCTGTCCATTTTTTATTTTTTAGAGATGGAGATCTCACTATTTCTCAGGCTGGTTTCAGAAAATTCAGCAGCTAACACAATTCAACTGACTGGGCCTCTCAAAGATGACAGGCATTAAGTAACATTGCTGGCCACAAATGACAGTTTGAAAACTATACCTACTTCAATGTATAGAGTCTGCCTCACACCAGTACTCATAGAACTCTGGAAGGCATAAGAAGTTGGTCCAATTAATTTCACACCCTGGGGGGCACACCTGGATTACCAGATGCCCAGATACAATAAAATTACCAGATGCTCTGATGCAATAAAATCTGTTGAGCCCTTGGCACACCTATGGGTCAAAGGAGTAGGGCGCTGGCCCCATATAGTGGAGGTGACAAGTTTCAAAGTGGGCCTTAGACAAAATGCTCGAAAAAGAAAATAGAAAAAGAAAAAGATCTGTTGAGCCCAAGAATTAGAGATTAGCCATTAAGACATCTCAGTACTGTACCCAAGAGAAGAGTAGTCTCTGTCTGAAAAAAAATAAAAATGACAACTTTAGTAGGATAGAACAATTTGCCTTCCATGTCAATTCATGGTGGCCTTTTTTGTGAGCATGGTGATATAATTAAATGTCTCTCAGATGTAAGCATGACCTGAGTACTTCTTGTGCAGTGAGACTTTTGATTGCTTCATGTTTTAGAAAATATTCCCTAGTAGTTTTATTTAAATAAGTATTTCACCTTTTGCAAGCATACACTTCTGTTCTTCT